>JAINUG010000038.1:5254636-5296769 GCA_029706075.1 Aldrovandia affinis | reverse complement strand
AGAGCTGTCCAATGTATTCAATGTTAAAATGTAACATTTGTAATGGCAAACAAAGTATTTGAAATGGAGCAATGTTAGCCATTACAGAAGACTAGTGTCAGCTGTATACCTTCCCTCTGTATTGCATCTGTTCCACAGTCCAAAGTCATTGATACCCAACTAGGCTATAAATCATTCAAGAGCATTTTTTTGGTGTCTAGTGCTTTATTCCTAGTTAGACAACTGGGTTATTATTATCGATTCTCTGTATTATGCATTATCTAAGACAACAAACGCATAAAAACTGAATTCTATCGGGTAGCTAGCTATAACTGAAAAGAATGCTAGCTGCTTAATAGCATTAGCCAGCAAGAAGACACAAATTCTGAATGCTTCAAAGCATTTAATTTAAAATAAACTTTACACGAATACAGCTCTGCTCACATTTCAGATACCGAGCAGATACAACGCCAGTCATATAAAACACTGGAATGATGCCCCAAACGCTAGCCTTGCTAGCAGGATGAGAGATGCTGGGTCTCTGAGCTAGGCACACCTGACGTTAAATGTACTTGGAGAAGAGGCATTTTTCCACATGTTTCTGGTGCCTTTGCTTCCACAGTGTCTTGGCACAAGCTACATTTCTGGATATTTTCAATCAGTCTCTTCAAATAGTGCTGGGGACACTCTGTTCATAGTCAGGTGTTCTCAACCCAGGTCCTGGCGGGCCGCAGAATACACTGGTTTAAGTTTTCACCTTAACATTTTCAAAAAAATGTACATCCAAGAAACTAGGTGAGCTGAATTAATTGTGTAATCAACCATTTCAATGAATCAATTAAGTGCTGAGCAACAACAAATCCAGCAGGGCCAGCAGTCCTCCCCCCAGGAACAGGGTGGAGAACAGTAGCGATTGGTCAGCTTGAGGAGGCTGGAACCCTTTAAACCGATGATTACTCTCAACCTGTTTCCATTTACATTCCTTCATTGTCAATCAAGCAATGAATTCACTGAATAATCAATACCAATAAGTATAGCTTCCCAATTTTATTTTGTGATAGCATTTGTCTTTACACCACACAATTGTGTAGCGTTTTCTTGTGTCTACAGATCATCTGAATTTGTGGATGTAATCTTCGCTCTCTGTGCCTGAATTCAATATGGACTTATTATTAAATTATGTACTTCATAAATACTGGATTATCTTATCTGCTGATCAGGCAGTTTAATTCTCATGAAAAATCACTGAAGTTTTCAAGGAATTCAAGTTTGTTATCAAAGCTTTATTGCGTGCCTCTCAAAGCCAGTGCACTATACAGTTAACTGAGGGATTTAAGTCAAAAGTGTATCATATTCTATTAAATGATTCAGTTGATTTTTAGTCATTAAACTCCTAATTGTAATTTACATTATCTAACATGACATAAAGAAAGAGAACACAACAATGCAAGACACAATTAAGAGAAAGCTTTGTGATTTCTCACCATTGGATTTATTGAATTAATTGTTAATTAAGCAAAATAAATGAAAACAGGTTCAGACTAATGATCAGTTCAACGATAAGATTTCAGCCTCCTCTGTTTCCAGCTCACCAGCCACTACTGCTGGAGAATCCCTGCTCTAAGTAATTTATAAAGTCTTTTGTTTGAACATAAGAGTGAAATCATAGGTTTGGGAAGTTTTTGAGACTGATTTACGTGTGCATTCCTAACTGAATTAATGGCTTGTGACTTGCAGGTGGAAGAAACTCTTTTACCGGTGTGACACAATTACACGCTGTACTAATTAGAGGCAGAAACACTTGATTAATGATTTAGGGCTGGAGAAAGATGTGTGAAATAAGCAAGGAGGAGGGGTTTAGAAGGATCAATTACATTTAGCTGGGTATAAAATGGGCTGAGTGGCACAACAGGGATATTGTGGTAGCAGAGTTTGATTCACTATGGTGGTAGTAAGGTTTCTGGTTTTCCTGCGGTCTTTGCGTTGTTTGGCTGTTTATGTGATGCTCTGGGTGCTCGGCGTGCAGCTTGGCATGCAGCTCTGGGGCACCTCGGGTGAAGCATTGGTGCACTTTGGGGTGCAGCTCTGCATGCAGATCGGGGTGCAGCTCGGCGTGCAGTCGCAGATGTTCCAGTCTATGGGTTGCCAGAGCCCACGCGAGCTCCTACCACAACCCGACTGATCCACAGGAGACCATCACTCCCTGATGCTTTTGCCACAGCCCGCCAAACCTTCAGGAGACCAACGCTACCGCAAGTCCACGCCACCGCCCGCACCACTATCAAGGCACCCCAGCCAACCCCTGCGGCCAAGACTGTAGTGGAGTACCCAACGCATGTGAAGCCAGATACCGTGAGGGCACAATGTGGGGAGAGCTCTGTTCTGGTGGAGGTGGATATGGACCTCCTTGGTATTGGCCACCTGATCCATCCTTCTGATATTACCCTGGGAGGCTGTGCACCTGTAGGGCAGGATAATTCTGCTCAGGCTCTACTGTTTGAGACTGAGCTACAGGGCTGTGGTAGCACACTGATGGTATGTAACATTTTGTTCAGTAATGGAAGTGGGCTGTAAATGCATGTCTAGCCAATGACTGCTATAACCTTTGACCTGGCCCTGTTCCTTTTCCCAGATGACTGAGGACTCCCTGGTCTACACCTTTGCCCTCCACTACCAACCGGAAGCCCTTGGTTCCACTCCCATCATAAGGACCAATGATGCAGTGGTTGGCATTCGATGCCACTACTTGAGGTTAGGAAGTTTCCTGTGACTTTGTTAATGTGGAGAAAATGGGAACATTTGGACTTCAAACCTGACTACTTTTCACCCAATGGTAGTTATTGCTGAATATGGTATCATGGGTCCCCAAAAGGAGCAACCATATGCTCAGTAGCTAATTTACAACTCTAATTGTGTGAATCTTTGGGCTTCACTATTGAAGAACCTTTCTGGCTCAAGTCAGTGATCGATTGCTACACTATTTGTCATGGTGCATCATTCTCCCACTGCTACTTAATGGGAAGATTGGAATTCCCTTTGAGCATTTGGCCAACAACCCATATCTGCTTTCCACTCTTCCTGGAGTGCTGTGGTGTCCATGGATTTCATGAGACCTGTAACTGTGCTTTGCACCTCCGCTGAACTGTACTCCAGACTAATGACGGCACATGTCATGGCTGCATGCATTAAATGTGCTTACCATGTCTGTCAGTGACTTGACTGAAGTACTATAAATAAGAGTGCAGTAAGCCCCCCCATACCTAGAGTGACTGGTGTAGACTTGGTGCAGCATAAACTTTGGTTTGTTGCCTGGCACAAGGTGTTAGACTTAAATCGGAGCTTAATGGGATGATTGAGTGTAAAAATAGTCAGAACATGGAAGTGAATGGATTCAATGTTACTCAGACTGATGCTTTACCATTGAAGGCTTGTTAAAACCAAACCTTGATGTAAACGTGCTTCATACTTTGAATTTGAAACCAAATCAAGTGCTGCCGCACTGCTTCTGATGTATTGACTTGATCGTGCAAATCAACTCTTATGGCTTAGAATTTAATCACAATCCAATGTCTTGACCTATTCCTGCTCCCTAAAGCCATTGTGTGACTTCTGCCCTCGATTTGATCTTCACATTAGATTCAAGTCCAGTTTGGTGCTTTACCACTAGATTTGGAATGGGTTGCCACCTTTCAGTGGGGGTCTCCTGTTCAAATTGCCCTTTCTATTTCCCCAGGCAGCACAATGTGAGCAGTAATGCCTTGCAACCAACCTGGATCCCCTATCGCTCTACCCTGTCTGGAGAGGAGCTCCTTGTCTTCTCCCTGAAGCTCATGACTGGTATGATTAACTGTTCCATAAATCTTGCTGGCTTTAAATGCTCTTGTACTGACCGCATACCCCTACTCTGTAGATAACAGGATTCAGGAGAGGACATCCAACATATTCTTCCTGGGAGACATCATGACCATTGAGGCCTCTGTTGTCCAAGCCAACCATGTGCCCCTCCGTGTGTTTGTGGACACCTGTGTGGCCACCTTGGACCATAATATGGATGCAGTGCCCAGATATGCCTTCATTGAGAACCAAGGGTGAGTGATCTGTTCTACACCAAATGCTTGTCCTATGAATGTGATGGGAATCTGCAGTGTCACAACCCTGACATCACTCTCCGTCTTCAAGCAGAATCTCAATCAAATTTTTGTTGACTGCTGTACCTGCTGAGTAGTTCCAGATCTCACATACACACACACACACACACACACACACACACACTACCCCCCTCTACAGTTTAGTAGTAGTGTACAGCCTTGTGTACTGCTTCCCTGACTTAGTTACGTGCCCCTATGATCAGTGGATTCCTGCTTTGTATAATGGTACATATGTTACTTGTTTATATGTTTATTCGTTGTTGTTTTTATTTTATTTTTTATTATTATTAATATTATTATTTTTTATTTTTTATTATTTATGTCAAAGTAGCTATTCTTACCTGGCCCTTCTTAGCCAGGTCATGAGTCTACATTGCCCTAGAGGTGTGAGTGTGTGAGTGAATGGTGTATGTACCCAGGCCGCCATTGCAAATAAGAACCTGTTCTTAATGGCTTTGCCTGGCTAAATAAAGGTTAAATAAAAAATAAAAATAAAGTGTTTGCTTTTCAGGTGTCTGGTGGATTCAAAGCTGACAAACTCCCGTTCCAAGTTCCTGCCCAGGGAACAGGATGACAAGCTGTGTTTTCAGCTGGATGCCTTCAGGTTTGCCCAGGAGAGCAGGAGCTCTGTGAGTAGCATTTGTATTGTACCCAGGTTTCTGAATTTGCATTTCTGAATGTCACAAAGTTGACATGGTCCCAGCAACTGCTGTTGACTCCCTACAGATCTACATTTTCTGCCATCTGAAAGCCACTACCACATCCCCTAATTCTGAGGGCAAGGCTTGTTCATTCTCTCCTGGATCCAACAGGTTAGTCAATTGTGGTGCAGATGTTCACTTGCTTGAGGTTCTCTGCACAGATCAACCCCAGTACTGGATGGCCAATGTATGCAGTAAAGTCTTGGGAACAGTGTGTGTGGACTCTAGCTAATCAAGGACTTCAAACACTCAAAATAAGTAAATGTTGCAGGACTTGAAATCCCTTTCCTGTCAATGTGCATAACCTGCCTGTCTTCCAGGTGGACTGCTATATCTGGAAATGACCAGGCATGTAGTTGCTGTGACTCAAGCTGTACAGGGAGGAAGGGGAGGAGTCTTTCAGATACAGGTGTGAATTCTAACTGGCTTTGACCATGCATAATGGGGCAGGTTGTATGCATGACTTTCTGTTCTCTCCAGCTGTGCAGTGGCAGGGTGTTGCAGTCCTCGGCCCCATCGTTGTCCAGCAGGTTGCTGCCAATGACATTGTGCCTCAGTCCCAGAGCGTCCTCTTGAAGGCAGAGGACCACAGTGCAGGTAACTACTGTACCACCTGAGGTGGGGTTTTCCACCTGCTAAATTGAGTGATGGCTGTCCTTGGTCCCTAAATGCTTGAACTCTGTCCCCAAGGTGTGTCTGAGGCTGTGGTCATGGCTGGAGTGGTTGCTGCAGTGGGACTGGTCTGTGTGGCCGTACTGGGGACTGTGCTGGTCTGGAGGCGCCGCAAACCTACTGTGTACTCTTGTAACTGAGGAGTTATGAATAAACATTGTGAAAATTACATCTGACTTGCTGTGGAATGGAATTCTCGCTTGGTTCAAAATGGATGACTGTGCAGCTGATTCTGCAATCTGGGTTGACGTGTCTTAAGGCACTATACACTGATTGCTTCTACATTACCACTGAAATGCTTTTGTTTGGGTCATGTGCATACTGCAATAGAGGTGACTAATGTTGGTTTATTAATGTTGCTTATCTTGCATCACTACATGGGTCCATGAGATCTTTCTAAAATCCAATGGTCAGTGGCTACATTGCCCTTCAGTGGTACATCAACTAGGGTGCAGGTGAAGCTTGGAGCAGTGTTCATGCAATCCCTATTGTAGTCAGTCCCAACTTTCATGACCCTTCATTGCTGATCCTAGGTCATATGACATGCAAGCAAGGGTGACCTTACAGTTGACTGGTTAATGCTGTGAAGTCTGGAATCCCACACTATCAATGATCACCCTGCCCATTAGTGAGTGACTTCATCTTATAACCAATATTAAAGCTGTGTTAAATGAGTTTATTCCAAGGTGGCTGTTCATCTTGGGAAATGTGGTTGCATATACTTCTAGCTACATTATCCAGGTGACTTCTTGCCTTACCACATGGAAATCTTTCCACTGTCCAGAGCTGTTAAATCTATTGGCTATGGTTTCAATTTGTGAGGACACTTCAACTGCATGAAATGCATCTTGTGGAGTCTGGAGATGTAATGGTATCCTGCTCAGACAGGGGCCAGTGGTTCATCTCCCCTCCCCTGGGGTGTAATGTAAATGTACCTTAACTGCAACCTGTATCTGAACAATTTGCAACATGCATGTGTTCCCATATCCATATGGTAATTCAACTTGAAAACCCAGGTCTGTCTCCAGCACTGGCGGGCCGTGCATTTCACACCTAGGCCTTCAGTAGTGCTCTGTCTATCAATCCACCCCTCAATAACTATTTTATGGCTATAAAAGCCATCTTATGTTTTGAGTGTCTGTTCGGTTTGTTTTTGCACTTTGTTTATTTATCTTCAGTCATGTTTCATTCTTGTTCTGTCATGCACTTCGGGAAATTCTATGTTTCGGTTTTTCCGTCTTCGTTTCTAATCTCGTTTTACTTCCTTACTTTCTAATTACAATTTGTATATATTAGTTAGATGTATATAGTACTAATCTACTAACATTAGGGATTTAGATTAAGTTACTAACACTACTAATCACTAATTATCTCACGCTTCTAACTATCGCTGTCATTTTCTCTCGTCCTATCTCACGTTCCGCTTTATTCGCACGCAGATTTCTTTATGCGTTCCTCCTCCTCCCTAAAAAACCGAAACAGAATTTCCCGAAGTGCATGACAAGACAAGGAGAGGAACTCGAACAGGAACAATGACAGACGGGGAACAGAACGAGAATGAAACATGACTGAAGAAAGATAAATAAACAAAGTGCAAAAACAAACCGAACAGACACCCGTTGCCGTTGCATCGCAGATAGATAACTCGTGTATCCAGAATAAATGCCTTTACTGAAGAAACAAACCCGGGGTGCTACAGCTGCGACACACATAAAAAGCATCAATAATAACCTCATAAAATTGCAATATTATTTAGGAAAATAGCAACATTTTACTCACCAAAAATCCTTATTATTTGTACACAAAATCCATCCTCCTTTCTTTCCTCAAAAAGAGTTCAATTACTCTGTCGTACAGATTATCCATGTGTTTCAGTTCCATCAAGAAGTCCTTTTCTATCGCCATCGAAGCTAATGCTGAAAGTCGAGCCTGCCCTGTCGTATTTCTGGCATAAGTTTTAATTCGCTTTAGGGCTGAAAATGTCCGCTCAAATATCTGAATCACAGACTGATGTTAATTATATTTTGTCCATGAATACTTATTAAATAATTCCAAATGGTCTGTCCGCTTCCTTTCATAGCTTTTCCCCTGCTTGCGCTGCTTCCAGACGTGTATTTTCATATTAAAGCATTTAACCAATCACATTACATCATAGTCAGACACTCTCTGACTATCCAATCAAAGGGTGTGAATACGCTGACGTTACCTAGGCCTTCTAGAAGGCCTTTGTGTCCCCAACTCAAAATCTGATTGGTTGAAGCAACAGTTTGATCAACACTTATTTTATGCTACAGGGCCTGCAGAACTGATTGTGAAGGCCTCCAGGCAGATTTCTTTGACCCTGGCAACAAATGATGGCTGAAATGTGATTGGTTAAATGCTTTAATATGAAAATACACGTCTGGAAGCAGCGCAAGCAGGGGAAAAGCTATGAAAGGAATCGGACAGACCATTTGGAATTATTTAATAAGTATTCATGGAAAAAATATCATTAACATCAGTCTGTGATTCAGATATTTTTTAGGCCAGCAGAGAAGGCCTTGCAGGCCCTGATTTGATTTGATCTTTATTTGTCTCGAACATAGAAGACATAGAAACAAGTTAAAAATGGTAAATAGTCTAACAAACTATTTCCATACAGTCCTAAAAAAGCGTTCGAGAAGGGACAGGAGGAAGTAAAACACTTATCCAGTCCTGCCCCTTCCTTACAATATTTTACATTATATAAAAATAAAATACAGTTTCTTTCTAAACCTAAGTATAACAAATATAACAAAAATATATCAGTACATTAAGTATCACAAATATAACAAAAAATAACAAAAAATCTATTAATATATTAAGTATAACAAATATAACAAAAATATATTATATTTATATTATATATATTCATTTATATTATCTATATTTATTTATATTATATATATTTATAAAGGTCTAACTTATCTTATCTTATTAAGCAGTTGCATTACTGCTCAAGCTCCTCTTTCTTGTACTTGTCCATAATTGCTTGTTTATAGCTGCCTTTAAAGTGTTTAATGTTATTGCTCAACTTTATGCTCCCATCCAGACCATTCCAGAGTGATACCCCACAAACTGAAATGCACATACTTTTAAGAGTCGTACGTAAAGTAGGTTGTTTTAACATCAGTGTCCCTCTTAAATTATAACCCCCCTCTCTACCTATACATTTTTTTTTGAATGTTGCTTGGTAATATGTTTTTTGTTGCTAAAAACATAATTTGTGCAGTTTTGAATTTGACTAAGTCCATGAATTTCAATGTTTGACTCTTTATAAACAAACCATTTGTGTGATCTAGATATCTACTGTGATGAACTATCCGTATGGCTCTTTTTTGTAGTGTGCATATCTTTTGTAAGTTGCTTTTATATGTATTCCCCCAGACTTCAACACAGTATGACAGATATGGTACAGTGAGTGTACAGTACAGTGTATATAGAGTTTTCTGATTCAAGATATATCTAGTCTTACCCAGTATTCCAATACTTCTTGCTATCTTTGAACACAGATACTTTATGTGAGGTTTCCAGCAGAGTTTGTGGTCTACTAAAACCCCTAGAAACTTGTTTTCATATACTCTCTCAATTTGTACATTGTCAATTTCCAGTCGAGGTTCAGTGTTTATTTTTCGATTTCCAAATAATATGAAGTTGGTTGGGACACTCTGTTCATAGTCAGGTGTTCTCAACCCAGGTCCTGGCGGGCCGCAGAATACACCCATGGCCAAAAGTTTTGAGAATGACACAAATATTAATTTTCACAAATTCTGCTGCCTCAGTTTTTATGATGGCAATTTGCATATACTCCAGAATGTTATGAAGAGTGATCAGATGAATTGCAATTAATTGCAAAGTCCCTCTTTGCCATGAAAATGAACTTAATCCCAAAAAAACATTTACACTGCATTTCAGCCCTGCCACAAAAGGAATAGCTGACATCATGTCAGTGATTCTCTCGTTAACACAGGTGAGAGTGTTGATGAGGACAAGGCTGGAGATCACTCTGTCATGCTGATTGAGTTAGAATAACAGACTGGAAGCTTTAAAAGGAGGGTGGTGCTTGAAATCATTGTTCTTCCTCTGTTAACCATGGTTACCTGCAAGGAAACACGTGCAGTCATCATTGCTTTGCACAAAAGGGCTTCACAGGCAAGGATATTGCTGCTAGTAAGATTGCACCTAAATCAACCATTTATCGGATCATCAAGAACTTCAAGGAGAGAGGTTCAATTGTTGTGAAGAAGGGCACAAGAAGGGCGCCCAAGAAAGTCCAGCAAGTGCCAGCACCTTCTCCTAAAGTTGATTCAGCTGCGGGATCGGGGCACCACCAGTGCAGAGCTTGCTCAGGAATGGCAGCAGGCAGGTGTGAGTGCATCTGCACGCACAGTGAGGCGAAGACTTTTGGAGGATGGCCTGGTGTCAAGAAGGGCAGCAAAGAAGCCACTTCTCTCCAGGAAAAACATCAGGGACAGACTGATATTCTGCAAAAGGTAAAGGGATTGGACTGCTGAGAACTGGGGTAAAGTCATTTTCTCTGATGAATCCCCTTTCCGATTATTTGGGGCATCCGTAAAAAAGCTTGTCCGGAGAAGAAAATGTGAGCGCTACCATCAGTCCTGTGTCATGCCAACAGTAAAGCATCCTGAGACCATTCATGTGTGGGGTTGCTTCTCAGCCAAGGGAGTGGGCTCACTCACAATTTTGCCTAAGAACACAGCCATGAATAAAGAATGGTACCAAAACATCCTCCGAGAGCAACTTCTCCCAACCATCCAAGAACAGTTTGGTGACGAAAAATGCCTTCTCCAGCATGATGGAGCACCTTGCCATAAGGCAAAAGTGATAACTAAGTGGCTCGGGGAACAAAACATCAAAATTTTGGGTCCATGGCCAGGAAACTCCCAGACCTTAATCCCATTGAGAACTTGTGGTCAATCCTCAAGTGGCGGGTGGACAAACAAAAACCCACAAATTCTGACAAACTCCAAGCATTGATTATGCAAGAATGGGCTGCCATCAGTCCGGATGTGGCCCAGAAGTTAATTGACAGCATGCCAGGGCGAATTGCAGAGGTCTTGAAAAAGAAGGGTCAACACTGCAAATATTGACTCTTTGCATAAACTTAATGTAATTGTCAATAAAAGCCTTTGACACTTGTGAAATGCTTGTAATTATACTTCAGTATACCATAGTAACATCTGACAAAAAGATCTAAAAACACTGAAGCAGCAAACTTTGTGAAAACCAATACTTGTGTCATTCTCAAAACTTTTGGCCACGGCTGTACACTGATTTAAGTTTTCACCTTAACATTTTCAAAAAAATGTACATCCAAGAAACTAGGTGAGCTGAATTAACTGTGTAATCAACCATTTCAATTAATCAATTAAGTGCTGAGCAACAACAAATCCAGCAGGGCCAGCAGTCCTCCCCCCAGGAACAGGGTGGAGAACAGTAGCGATTGGTCAGCTTGAGGAGGCTGGAAGCCTTTAAACCAATGATTACTCTCAACCTGTTTCCATTTACATTCCTTCATTGTCAATCAAGCAATGAATTCACTGAATAATAAATACCAATAAGTATAGCTTCCCAATTTTATTTTGTGATAGCATTTGTCTTTACACCACACAATTGTGTAGCGTTTTCTTGTGTCTACAGATCATCTGTATTTGTGGATGTAATCTTCGCTCTCTGTGCCCGAATTCAATGGACTTATTATTAAATGATCTCATCTCATCTCATCTCATCTTCAGCCGCTTATTCCTAGTTAGGGTCGCGGGGGGACTGGAGCCTATCCCAGCATGCATTGGGGCGAGAGGCAGGAATACACCCTGGACAGGTCGCCAATCCATCGCAGGGCACTACATACACCATTCACTCACACACTCATACCTGCGGGCAATTTAGACTCTCCAATTAGCCTAACGTGCATGTCTTTGGACTGTGGGAAGAAACCGGAGTACCTGGAGGAAACCCACGCGGACACGGGGAGAACATGCAAACTCCACACAGAGAGGCCCCCGGCCTGGATTCGAACCCGAGACCTTCTTGCTGTGAGGCGACAGTGCTATCCACTGCACCACCTTATTATTAAATTATGTACTTCATAAATACCTGATTATCTTATCTGCCGATCAGGCAGTTTAATTCTCATGAAAAATCACTGAAGTTTTCAAGGAATTTAAGTTTGTTATCAAGGCTTTATTGCATGCTTCTCAAAGCCAGTGCACTATACAGTTAACTGAGGGATTTAAGTCAAAAGTGTATCATATTCTATGAAATGATTCAGTTGATTTTTAGTCATTAAACTCCTAACTGTAATTTACATTATCTAACATGGCATAAAGAAAGAGAACACAACAATGCAAGACACAATTAAGAGAAAGCTTTGTGATTTCTCACCATTGGATTTATTGAATTAATTGTTAATTAAGCAAAATAAATGAAAACAGGTTCAGACTAATGATCAGTTCAACGATAAGATTTCAGCCTCCTCTGTTTCTAGCTCACCAGCCACAACTACTGGAGAATCCCTGCTCTAAGTAATTTATAAAGTCTTTTGTTTGAACATAAGAGTGAAATCATACGTTTGGGAAGTTTTTGAGACTGATTTACGTGTGCATTCCTAACTGAATTAATGGCTTGTGACTTGCAGGTGGAAGAAACTCTTGTGACCGGTGTGACACAATTACACGCTGTACTAATTAGAGGCAGAAACACTTGATTAATGATTTAGGGCTGGAGAAAGATGTGTGAAATAAGCAAGGAGGAGGGGTTTAGAAGGATCAATTACATTCAGCTGGGTATAAAATGGGCTGAGTGGCACAGCAGGGATATTGTGGTAGCAGAGTTTGATTCACTATGGTGGTAGTAAGGTTTCTGGTTTTTCCTGCGGTCTTTGCGTTGTTTGGCTGTTTATATGCAGCTCGGGGTGCAGCTCGGGATGAAGCTCTGAGTGCAGCTCGGGGTGCAGCTCGGCATGTAGTCGCAGTCGTTCCAGTCTATGGGTTGCCAGAGCCCACACGAGCTCCTGCCACAACCCGACTGACCCACAGGAGACCATCACTCCCTGATGCTTTTGCCACAGCCCGCCAAACCTTCAGGAGACCAACGCTACCGCAAGTCCACGCCACCGCCCGCACCACTATCAAGGCACCCCAGCCAACCCCTGCGGCCAAGACTGTAGTGGAGTACCCGACGCATGTGAAGCCAGATACCGTGAGGGCACAATGTGGGGAGAGCTCTGTTCTGGTGGAGGTGGATATGGACCTCCTTGGTATTGGCCACCTGATCCATCCTTCTGATATTACCCTGGGAGGCTGTGCACCTGTAGGGCAGGATAATTCTGTCCAGGCTCTACTGTTTGAGACTGAGCTACAGGGCTGTGGTAGCACACTGATGGTACGTAACATTTTGTTCAGTAATGGAAGTGGACTGTAAATGCATGTTTAGCCAATGACCGCTATAACCTTTGACCTGGCCCTGTTCCTTTCCCCAGATGACTGAGGACTCCCTGGTGTACACCTTTGCCCTCCACTACCAACCGGAAGCCCTTGGTTCCACTCCCATCATAAGGACCAATGATGCAGTGGTTGGCATTCGATGCCACTACTTGAGGTTAGGAAGTTTCCTGTGACCTTGTTAATGTGGAGAAAATGGGGACATTTGGACTTCAAACCTGACTACTTTTCACCCAATGGTAGTTATTGCTGAATATGGTATCATGGGCCCCCAAAAGGAGCAACCATATGCTCAGTAGCTAATTTACAACTCTAATTGTGTGAATCTTTGGGCTTCACTCTTGAAGAACCTTTCTGGCTCAAGTCAGTGATTGATTGCTACACTATTTGTCATGATGCCTCATTCTCCCACTGCTACTTAATGGGAAGATTGGAATTCCCTTTGAGCATTTGGCCAACAACCCATATCTGCTTTACACTCTTCCTGGAGTGCTGTGGTGTCCATGGATTTCATGAGACCTGTAACTGTGCTTTGCACCTCCGCTGAACTGTACTCCAGACTAATGACGGCACATGTCATGGCTGCATGCATTAAATGTGCTTACCATGTCTGTCAGTGACTTGACTGAAGTACTATAAATAAGAGTGCAGTAAGCCCCCCCCCCCTATACCTAGAGTGACTGGTGTAGACTTGGTGCAGCATAAACTTTGGTTTGTTGCCTGGCACAAGGTGTTAGACTTAAATCGGAGCTTAATGGGATGATTGAGTGTAAAAATAGTCAGAACATGGAAGTGAATGGATTCAATGTTACTCAGACTGATGCTTTACCATTGAAGGCTTGTTAAAACCAAACCTTGATGTAAACGTGCTTCATACTTCGAATTTGAAACCAAATCAAGTGCTGCCGCACTGCTTCTGATGTATTGACTTGATCGTGCAAATCAACTCTTATGGCTTAGAATTTAATCACAATCCAATGTCTTGACCTATTCCTGCTCCCTAAAGCCATTGGGTGACTTCTGCCCTCGATTTGATCTTCACATTAGATTCAAGTCCAGTTTAGTGCTTTACCACTAGATTTGGAATGGGTTGCCAACTTTCAGTGGGGGTCTCCTGTTCAAATTGCCCTTTCTATTTCCCCAGGCAGCACAATGTGAGCAGTAATGCCTTGCAACCAACCTGGATCCCCTATCGCTCTACCCTGTCTGGAGAGGAGCTCCTTGTCTTCTCCCTGAAGCTCATGACTGGTATGGTGAGCTGTCCATAAATCTTGCTGGCTTTAAATGCTCTTGTACTGACCGCATACCCTTACTCTGTAGATAACAGGATTCAGGAGAGGACATCCAACATATTCTTCCTGGGAGACATCATGACCATTGAGGCCTCTGTTGTCCAAGCCAACCATGTGCCCCTCCGTGTGTTTGTGGACACCTGTGTGGCCACCTTGGACCATAATATGGATGCAGTGCCCAGATATGCCTTCATTGAGAACCAAGGGTGAGTGATCTGTTCTACACCAAATGCTTGTCCTATGAATGTGATGGGAATCTGCAGTGTTTGCTTTTCAGGTGTCTGGTGGATTCAAAGCTGACAAACTCCCGTTCCAAGTTCCTGCCCAGGGAACAGGATGACAAGCTGTGTTTTCAGCTGGATGCCTTCAGGTTTGCCCAGGAGAGCAGGAGCTCTGTGAGTAGCATTTGTATTGTACCCAGGTTTCTGAATTTGCATTTCTGAATGTCACAAAGTTGACATGGTCCCAGCAACTGCTGTTGACTCCCTACAGATCTACATTTTCTGCCATCTGAAAGCCACTACCACATCCCCTAATTCTGAGGGCAAGGCTTGTTCGTTCTCTCCTGGATCCAACAGGTTAGTCAATTGTGGTGCAGATGTTCACTTGCTTGAGGTTTTCTGCACAGATCAACTCCAGTACTGGATGGCCAATGTATGCAGTAAAGTCTTGGGAACAGTGTGTGGACTCTAGCTCATCAAGGACTTTAAACACCCAAAATAAGTAAATGTTGCACGACTTGAAATCCCTTTCTTGTCAATGTGCGTAACCTGCCTATCTTCCAGGTGGACTGCTATATCTGGAAATGACCAGGCATGTAGTTGCTGTGACTCAAGCTGTACAGGGAGGAAGGGGAGGAGTCTTTCAGATACAGGTGTGAATTCTAACTGGCTTTGACCATGCATGATGGGGCAGGTTGTATGCATGACTTTCTGTTCTCTCCAGCTGTGCAGTGGCAGGGTGTTGCAGTCCTCGGCCCCATCGTTGTCCAGCAGGTTGCTGCCAATGACATTGTGCCTCAGTCCCAGAGCATCCTCTTGAAGGCAGAGGACCACAGTGCAGGTAACTACTGTACCACCTGAGGTGGGGTTTTCCACCTGCTAAATTGAGTGATGGCTGTCCTTGGTCCCTAAATGCTTGAACTCTGTCCCAAGGTGTGTCTGAGGCTGTGGTCATGGCTGGAGTTGTTGCTGCAGTGGGACTGGTCTGTGTGGCCGTACTGGGGACTGTGCTGCTCTGGAGGCGCCGCAAACCTACTGTGTACTCTTGTAACTGAGTTGTGAATAAACGTTGTGAAAATTACATCTGACTTGCTGTGGAATGGAATTCTCGCTTGGTTCAAAATGGATGACTGTGCGGCTGATTCTGCAATCTGGGTTGACATGTCTTCAAGGCACTATACACTGATCGCTTCTACATCACCACTGAAATGCTTTTGTTGGGGTGATGTGCATACTGCAATAGAGGTGACTAATGTTGGTTTATTAATGTTGCTTATCTTGCATCACTACATGGGTCCATGAGATCTTTCTAAAATCCAATGGTCAGTGGCTACATTGCCCTTCAGTGGTACATCAACTAGGGTGCAGGTGAAGCTTGGAGCAGTGTTCATGCAATTCCTATTGTAGTCAGTCCCAACTTTCATGACCCTTCATTGCTGATCCTAGGTCATCTGACATGCAGGCAAGGGTGACCTTAGTTGACTGGTTAATACTGTGATGTCTGGAATCCCACACTATCAATGATCACCCTGCCCATTAGTGAGTGACTTTTCTTCCTATAACCAATATTAAAGCTGTGTTAAATGAGTATTCCAAGGTGGCTGTTCATCTTGGGAAATGTGGTTGCATAAATTTCTAGCTACATTATCCAGGTGACTTCTTGCCTTACCACATGGAAATCTTTCCACTGTCCAGAGCTGTTAAATCTATTGGCTATGGTTTCAATTTGTGGACACTTCAACTGCATGAAATGCATCTTGTGTAGTCTGGAGATGTAACGGTATCCTGCTCAGACAGGGGCCAGTGGTTCATCTCCCCTCCCCTGGGGTGTAATGTAAGTGTACCTTAACTGCAACCTGTATCTGAACAATTTGCAACATGCTTGTGTTCCCATATCCATATGGTAATTCAACTTTTTTTAAACCCAGGTCTGTCTCCAGAGATTTCTGTATTTTGGATTTACCAACCATGTTCATGCTGAAGAATCCGCTTTCTTGTGTGACAGGTTTATCGTAAAATGAAGCCCCATTATGAAAACTCAAATCTGGCCCACGAATCCAAATTCAGTCCTGGTTTTCCCATTTCTCAGTTCTAGTGCTAATGTTTTCCCAGAGTATCTTCACACCTGTTTCCCACCTAGAGTGGAAAATCTGCAGGATGAGGACTGATTTGAGTAACCCTGCACTACAAGCTAAGTTCAATGAAGGTGAAGTGACGCAATGTGGCCCTCTGCATGCGTAGAAACCCAGCTGTATTTGTACATAAAGATACTGCAGTTTTAGAGCTGTCCAATGTATTCAATGTTAAAATGTAACATTTGTAATGGCAAACAAAGTATTTGAAATGGAGCAATGTTAGCCATTACAGAAGACTAGTGTCTGCTGTATACCTTCCCTCTGTATTGAATCTGTTCCACAGTCCAAAGTCATTGATACCCAACTAGCTATAAATCATTCAAGAGCATTTTTTTGGTGTCTAGTGCTTTATTCCTAGTTAGACAGCTGGGTTATTATTATTATCGATTCTCTGTATTATGCATTATCTAAGACAACAAACGCATAAAAACTGAATTCTATTGGCTAGCTAACTATAACTGAGAAGAATGCTAGCTGCTTAATAGCATTAGCTAGCAAGAAGACACAAAATCTGAATGCTTCAAAGTATTTAATTTAAAATAAACTTTACACGAATACAGCTCTGCTCACATTTCAGATACCTAGCAGATACAACGCCAGTCATATAAAACACTGGAATGATGCCCCAAACGCTAGCCTCGCTAGCAGGATGAGAGATGCTGGATCTCTGAGCTGGGCACACCTGACGTTAAATGTACTTGGAGAAGAGGCATTTTTCCACATGTTTCTGGTGCCTTTGCTTCCACAGTGTCTTGGCACAAGCTACATTTCTGGATATTTTCAATCAGTCTCTTCAAATAGTGCTGGGGACACTCTGTTCATAGTCAGGTGTTCTCAACCCAGTTCCTGGCGGGCCGTAGAATACACTGGTTTAAGTTTTCACCTTAACATTTTCAAAAAAATGTACATCCAAGAAACTAGGTGAGCTGAATTAACTGTGTAATCAACCATTTCAATTAATCAATTAAGTGGTGAGCAACAACAAATCCAGCAGGGCCAGCAGTCCTCCCCCCAGGAACAGGGTGGAGAACAGTAGCGATTGGTCAGCTTGAGGAGGCTGGAACCATTTAAACCGATGATTACTCTCAACCTGTTTCCATTTACATTCCTTCATTGTCAATCAAGCAATGAATTCACGGAATAATCAATACCAATAAGTATAGCTTCCCAATTTTATTTTGTGATAGCATTTGTCTTTACACCACACAATTGTGTAGCGTTTTCTTGTGTCTACAGATCATCTGAATTTGTGGATGTAATCTTCGCTCTCTGTGCCTGAATTCAATATGGACTTATTATTAAATTATGTACTTCATAAATACTGGATTATCTTATCTGCCGATCAGGCAGTTTAATTCTCATGAAAAATCACTGAAGTTTTCAAGGAATTTAAATTTGTTATCAAGGCTTTATTGCGTGCTTCTCAAAGCCAGTGCACTATACAGTTAACTGAGGGATTTAAGTTAAAAGTGTATCATATTCTATGAAATGATTCAGTTGATTTTTAGTCATTAAACTCCTAACTGTAATTTACATTATCTAACATGACATAAAGAAAGAGAACACAACAATGCAAGACACAATTAAGAGAAAGCTTTGTGATTTCTCACCATTGGATTTATTGAAATAATTGTTAATTAAGCAAAATAAATGAAAACAGGTTCAGACTAATGATCAGTTCAACGATAAGATTTCAGCCTCCTCTGTTTCCAGCTCACCAGCCACTACTGCTGGAGAATCCCTGCTCTAAGTAATTTATAAAGTCTTTTGTTTGAACATAAGAGTGAAATCATAGGTTTGGGAAGTTTTTGAGACTGATTTACGTGTGCATTCCTAACTGAATTAATGGCTTGTGACTTGCAGGTGGAAGAAACTCTTTTACCGGTGTGACACAATTACACGCTGTACTAATTAGAGGCAGAAACACTTGATTAATGATTTAGGGCTGGAGAAAGATGTGTGAAATAAGTAAGGAGGAGGGGTTTAGAAGGATCAATTACATTCAGCTGGGTATAAAATGGGCTGAGTGGCACAGCAGGGATATTGTGGTAGCAGAGTTTGATTCACTATGGTGGTAGTAAGGTTTCTGGTTTTTCCTGCGGTCTTTGCGTTGTTTGGCTGTTTATGTGATGCTCTGGGTGCACCTCGGCGTGCAGCTTGGCATGCAGCTCTGGGTGCACCTCGGGGTGCAGCTTGGCATGCAGCTCTGGGTGCACCTCGGGGTGCAGCTCTGGGTGCACTTTGGGGTGCAGCTTTGCATGCAGATCGGGGTGCAGCTCGGCGTGCAGTCGCAGATGTTCCAGTCTATGGGTTGCCAGAGCCCACGCGAGCGCCTACCACAACCCGACTGATCCACAGGAGACCATCACTCCCTGATGCTTTTGCCACAGCCCGCCAAACCTTCAGGAGACCAACGCTACCGCAAGTCCACGCCACCGCCCGCACCACTATCAAGGCACCCCAGCCAACCCCTGCGGCCAAGACTGTAGTGGAGTACCCAACGCATGTGAAGCCAGATACCGTGAGGGCACAATGTGGGGAGAGCTCTGTTCTGGTGGAGGTGGATATGGACCTCCTTGGTATTGGCCACCTGATCCATCCTTCTGATATTACCCTGGGAGGCTGTGCACCTGTAGGGCAAGATAATTCTGCTCAGGCTCTACTGTTTGAGACTGAGCTACAGGGCTGTGGCAGCACGCTGATGGTACGTAACATTTTGTTCAGTAATGGAAGTGGGCTGTAAATGCATGTCTAGCCAATGACTGCTATAACCTTTGACCTGGCCCTGTTCCTTTTCCCAGATGACTGAGGACTCCCTGGTCTACACCTTTGCCCTCCACTACCAACCGGAAGCCCTTGGTTCCACTCCCATCATAAGGACCAATGATGCAGTGGTTGGCATTCGATGCCACTACTTGAGGTTAGGATGTTTCCTGTGACCTTGTTAATGTGGAGAAACTGGGGACATTTGGACTTCAAACCTGACTACTTTTCACCCAATGGTAGTTATTGCTGAATATGGTATCATGGGCCCCCAAAAGGAGCAACCATATGCTCAGTAGCTAATTTACAACAAATTGTGTGAATCTTTGGGCTTCACTATTGAAGAACCTTTCTGGCTCAAGTCAGTGATTGATTGCTACACTATTTGTCATGATGCCTCATTCTCCCACTGCTACTTAATGGGAAGATTGGAATTCCCTTTGAGCAGGTGAGCATTTGGCCAACAACCCATAGCTGCTTTACACTCTTCCTGGAGTGCTGTGGTGTCCATGGATTTCATGAGACCTGTAACTGTGCTTTGCACCTCCGCTGAACTATACTCCACACTAATGACGGCACATGTCATGGCTGCATGCATTAAATGTGCTTACCATGTCTGTCAGTGACTTGACTGAAGTACTATAAATAAGAGTGCACTACCCCCCCCCTATACCTAGAGTGACTGGTGTAGACTTGGTGCAGCATAAACTTTGGTTTGTTGCCTGGCACAAGGTGTTACTTAAATCGGAGCTTAATGGGATGATTGAGTATAAAAATAGTCAGAACATGGAAGTGAATGGATTCAATGTTACTCAGACTGATGCTTTACCATTGAAGGCTTGTTAAAACCAAACCTTGATGTAAACGTGCTTCATACTTCGAATTTGAAACCAAATCAAGTGCTGCCGCACTGCTTCTGATGTATTGACTTGATCGTGCAAATCAACTCTCATGGCTTAGAATTTAATCACAATCCAATGTCTTGACCTATACCTGCTCCCCAAAGCCATTGGGTGACTTCTGGCCTCGATTTGATCTTCACATTAGATTCAAGTCCAGTTTGGTGCTTTACCACTAGATTTGGAATGGGTTGCCACCTTTCAGGACTGCTTCCAACAACCTGGACGAATACACAGAGGTTGTGACGTCATACATCAGCTTTTGCGCAGACATCTGTATTACAACACGCACCAGGGTGAGTTACAACAATGACAAACCCTGGTTTACAGCAAGACTCAGACAGCTTCGTTTGGAGAAGGAGAGGGCTTTTAAGAGTGGAGACAAGGACAGGTTGAGACTGGCTAGGTACACGTTTACCAAGGCTATTAAGGAGGCCAAACGACAGTACTCTGAGAGGCTGGAACAACAAGTCTCTGCCAATGACTCTGCATCAGTCTGGAGGGGACTACGAGAGATAACAAACTATAGAACCAAATCCCCCACTCTATGAACGACCTCAGACTCACAAACGACCTGAATGAATTCTACTGCAGATTTGACAGACAATGGAACAGTCCTGACTCCGACCCTGACTCTGACTCTCACGCCCAGCCCCCTAACAGCTATCACATCTCTTCCATCCAGCCAGAACAGCGACACCCCCCTTTCTATTCTAGACCCTGACACCTCCAGACAGCCCCCGCCCCCCATCACACCTCTCTCCATTCTGGAGAGAGAAGTCAACCTGCTATTTAAAAGGCAGAACCCCCGCAAGGCAGCTGGACCAGATGGTGTCTCACCCTCTATACTGAGGCACTGTGCGGACGAGCTGGCCCCAGTGTTCACAAACATCTTTAACATCTCACTGGATAAATGCAAGGTACCTGCCTGCTTTAAAACATCAACTATCATCCCTATCCCCAAGAAGCCGAGGATCACGGGTCTGAACGACTACAGACCAGTAGCCCTGACTTCTGTGGTCATGAAGACCTTTGAGCGCCTCGTGCTGGCCCACCTCAAGGCTATCACCAACCCCATCCTAGACCCACTGCAGATTGCCTACAGAGCCAACAGGTCTGTAGACGATGCAGTCAACATGGGACTCAACTTCATCCTTCAACATCTAGACTCCCCCGGCACCTATGCTAGGATCCTGTTTGTGGACTTTAGCTCTGCATTTAATACCATCGTTCCAGAGCTTCTCCAGGACAAACTAACCCAGCTGAGCGTACCTGAGCCCACATGCAGCTGGATCACTGACTTCCTGACAGACAGGAAGCAGTATGTGAGGCTGGGAAAGCTAGTTTCGAGCCCGGACCATCAGTATTGAGCCCCACAAGGCTGTGTGCTCTCTCCTCTACTCTTCTCCCTCTACACCAACAGCTGCACCTCCAGCCACCCTTCTGTCAAATTCTGAAGTTTGCAGATGACACAACCCTCATTGGCCTAATCACCAAGGGGATGAGTCCGCCTACAGGAGGGAAGTGGACCACCTGGCTTCCTGGTGCAGCCAGAACAACTTAGAGTTGAACGCTCTAAAAACTGTGGAGATGGTTGTAGATTTTAGGAGGAGCCCAGCCCCTACTGCTCCCCTTATCATGAGTGACTCTCCAGTTAACATCGTGGAGTCATTCAGATTCTTGGGAACAATAATTGCTCAGGATCTCAAGTGGGCAGAGAACATCACTGCCATCACCAAGAAGGCCCAGCAGAGGCTGTTCTTCCTGCGGCAGCTGAAGAAACTCAACATGCCACAGAAAACCATGGTGCTGTTCTACAGGTCCATCATCGAGTCCATTCTCACCTCATCGATCACCGTCTGGTTCGCTGCCTCTACTGTCAAGGACAGAGGCAGACTGCAGCGGATCATCCGGTCAGCCGAGAAGGTCGTCAGCTGCAACCTGCCATCTCTCCTGGACCTGTACCACTCCAGGACCAGGAAGAGAGCAGGAAAGATCATCGCTGATCCTTCTCATCCCGGTCACCACCTCTTCCAAAGTCTCCCATCCGGCAGAAGGCTACGGTCCATCAAAACCAAAACCTCGCGCCATCTGAACAGTTTTCCCTAAGGCAGTGGGGCTCACAAACATGCCCCCTGCCTCTCACTGACCCGGGACCATCACTCACCCCCTCGGCCTTTCCCTCATCCTGCTGGACGCTCATTCATTTGTACATACATGCACACATAGCTCCTACCATGTATACTTTTAAATATTTATTTATTATTGCTGTGCCTTGTAGTGTTTTATCCTGTGAATGTCTTGTTGGTGTTTTTATTGTCTTGTTCAGTGTTTTTATGCACCAACTTCACCAAGGCAAATTCCTTGTATACTTGTGTACTTGGCAATTAAAGTTTTTCTGATTCTGATTCTGTGGGGGTCTCCTGTTCAAATTGCCCTTTCTATCTCTCCAGGCAGCACAATGTGAGCAGTAATGCCTTGCAACCAACCTGGATCCCCTATCGCTCTACCCTGTCTGGAGAGGAGCTCCTTGTCTTCTCCCTGAAGCTCATGACTGGTATGGTGAGCTGTTCATAAACCTTGCTGGCTTTAAATGCTCTTGTACTGACCGCACACCCCTACTCTGTAGATGACAGGATTCAGGAGAGGACATCCAACATATTCTTCCTGGGAGACATCATGATCATTGAGGCCTCTGTTGTCCAAGCCAACCATGTGCCCCTCCGTGTGTTTGTGGACACCTGTGTGGCCACCTTGGACCATAATATGGATGCAGTGCCCAGATATGCCTTCATTGAGAACCAAGGGTGAGTGATCTGTTCTACACCAAATGCTTGTCCTATGAATGTGATGGGAATCTGCAGTGTTTGCTTTTCAGGTGTCTGGTGGATTCAAAGCTGACAAACTCCCGTTCCAAGTTCCTGCCCAGGGAACAGGATGACAAGCTGTGTTTTCAGCTGGATGCCTTCAGGTTTGCCCAGGAGAGCAGCAGCTCTGTGAGTAGCATTTGTATTGTACCCAGGTTTCTGAATTTGCATTTCTGAATGTCACAAACTTGACATGGTCCCAGCAACTGGTGTTGACTCCCTACAGATCTACATATTCTGCCATCTGAAAGCCACTACCACATCCCCTAATTCTGAGGGCAAGGCTTGTTCGTTCTCTCCTGGATCCAACAGGTTAGTCAATTGTGGTGCAGATGTTCACTTGCTTGAGGTTCTCTGCACAGATCAACTCCAGTACTGGATGGCCAATGTATGCAGTAAAGTCTTGGGGACAGTGTGTGTGGACTCCAGCTAATCAAGGACTTCAAACACCCAAATAAGTAAATGTTGCAGGACTTGAAATCCCTTTCCTGTCAATGTGCATAACCTGCCTGTCTTCCAGGTGGACTGCTATATCTGGAAATGACCAGGCATGTAGTTGCTGTGACTCGAGCTGTACAGGGAGGAAGGGGAGGAGTCTTTCAGATACAGGTGTGAATTCTAACTGGCTTTGACCATGCATAATGGGGCAGGTTGTATGCATGACTTTCTGTTCTCTCCAGCTGTGCAGTGGCAGGGTGTTGCAGTCCTTGGCCCCATCATTGTCCAGCAGGTTGCTGCCAATGACATTGTGCCTCAGTCCCAGAGCATCCTCTTGAAGGCAGAGGACCACAGTGCAGGTAACTACTGTACCACCTGAGGTGGGGTTTTCCACCTGCTAAATTGAGTGATTGCTGTCCTTGGTCCCTAAATGCTTGAACTCTGTCCCCAAGGTGTGTCTGAGGCTGTGGTCATGGCTGGAGTTGTTGCTGCAGTGGGACTGGTCTGTGTGGCCGTACTGGGGACTGTGCTGCTCTGGAGGCGCCGCAAACCTACTGTGTACTCTTGTAACTGAGGGGTTGTGAAAATTACATCTGACTTGCTGTGGAATGGAATTCTCGCTTGGTTCAAAATGGATGACTGTGCGGCTGATTCTGCAATCTGGGTTGACATGTCTTCAAGGCACTATACACTGATCGCTTCTACATCACCACTGAAATGCTTTTGTTGGGGTGATGTGCATACTGCAATAGAGGTGACTAATGTTGGTTTATTAATGTTGCTTATCTTGCATCACTACATGGGTCCATGAGATCTTTCTAAAATCCAATAGTTAGTGGCTACATTGCCCTTCAGTGGTACATCAACTAGGGTGCAGGTGAAGCTTGGAGCAGTGTTCATGCAATCCCTATTGTAGTCAGTCCCAACTTTCATGACCCTTCATTGCTGATCCTAGGTCATATGACATGCAAGCAAGGGTGACCTTACAGTTGACTGGTTAATGCTGTGAAGTCTGGAATCCCACACTATCAATGATCACCCTGCCCATTAGTGAGTGACTTCATCTTCTAACCAATATTAAAGCTGTGTTAAATGAGTTTATTCCAAGGTGGCTGTTCATCTTGGGAAATGTGGTTGCATATACTTCTAGCTACATTATCCAGGTGACTTCTTGCCCTACCACATGGAAATCTTTCTACTGTCCAGAGCGGTTAAATCTATTGGCTATGGTTTCAATTTGTGAGGACACTTCAACTGCATGAAATGTATCTTGTGGAGTGTGGAGATGTAACGGTATCCTGCTCAGACAGGGGCCAGTGGTTCATCTCCCCTCCCCTGGGGTGTAATGTAAATGTACCTTAACTGCAACCTGTATCTGAACATTTTGCAACATGCTTGTGTTCCCATATCCATATGGTAATTCAACTTTTGAAAACCCAGGTCTGTCTCCAGAGATTTCTGTATTTTGGATTTACCAACAATGTTCATGCTGAAGAATCCGCTTTCCTGGTGTGACATGTTTATCGTAAAATGAAGCCCCATTATGAAATCCACTGCAACAGGGTAACTCAAATCTGGCCCACGAATCCAAATTCAGTCCTGGTTTTCCCTTTTCTCAGTTCTAGTGCTAATGTTTGCCCAGAGTATCTTCACACCTGTTTCCCAGCTAAAGGGAGTGTGGAAAATCTGCAGTATGAGGACTGATTAGAGTAACCCTGCACTACAAGCTAAGTTCACTGAAGGTTAAGTGATGCAATGTGGCCCTCTGCATCCGTAGAAACCCAACTGTATTTGTACATAAAGATACCGCAGTTTTAGAGCTGTCCAATGTATTCAATGTTAAAATGTAACATTTGTAATGGCAAACAAAGTATTTGAAATGGAGCAATGTTAGCCATTACAGAAGACTAGTGTCAGCTGTATACTTTCCCTCTGTATTGCATCTGTTCCACAGCTGCCTGGCACAAAGCAATTATAAAATAAAAATAAAAATCTGGGACGATCAGCTCCAGATAATGAATTATGATTACAGCTTTTATTCTTACAACAGTTTGCTACAGGAATGGGAAATTGCACCTGGAGCACTCAAACAAATTGCAATTACAGGGGGGCTCAGAGACTGAAAGGTCTCATTTCACTTGCCGGGGTGTGCGCACAGGGCAGCGTAGCACTTGCCTCCGACACAAACATGAGACAAAATATAAATGGTGAATTTAGTGCCCCGCCTACTCCCGGAGGCAGCCCTTTACAAATCAAGAGAGGAGGACTCGGGTAGGTTTTTGTACCATCCGAGCTGGACTACACAGCTTGATCCATTATTAGGAGTCTGAGCTTGAATGGTGATATGCTTGAATACTTCCAGAAACATGGTCACCTGCATTCATTAAGCCTAATAATTAATCCAGTTGTGTGGATGGAGCAAAAACCAGAAAAATCTATGGCACTCCAGGACCAGGATTGCCTACCCCACTATAGTCTGTAGAAACCAATGTTTGAACAGAAAAATTGCTCCCGGAACTAGAATTCCTGTTTTCTGAGCAAGGGGTCAGTGTTTTTTTGTTGTTGTTGTTGTGGAAGGGAAACTAGTGCTGGGGTCTGTGGCCGGTATCCCCTCATCTCCGTTTGCAGTCGAACCGCCATGCTTTTAAATATTCATTGTGTGCGTATTGAGCCCTGAAGGGCAGCATTGCAAATTAGAACAGTTCATCCTTTGATTGCCGAAATGCCACACTAGCTGGGGATTCAAATGATGTTCCGCTTTATTATTAATGAGCTGGAGAGTGCGGCTTGACATTTACAGGTGTGCCTGTGGTTGTTAATGAGTCCCAAGCTTGCCTGGGAAGAAGGTGGCTCTGCCGTCTGAAGCTGATTGCTGGGCTCAGCTGACCCAGATAGAGAAATAGAGAAAGAGCAAAAATAATTCACCCCAAAAAAATAGCAATGCTGAGCTTTAAAAATGAGTAAAAATTGGTCTCGGGTAGACTGAGATCTGCAGTGGCAGGAGACTATGGGTAGAGATGTCAGCGTCACCGAAATACCCACAGTCAAGGGCTATCACCGTGATCACTGCATCGCCTCGAAAACGAGACCTAGTGAGAATGGCACGGCAAGTAGCAACTCCCAAAGTTCTGTTCACCCTGAAGGCCAGAGGGAGGTATTGAATTAAACCGCCGTTTAGCATGTAGGGAGGATAGAGGGTGGACTCACTGAGTCATACTTTATATGAAGTCACACCCTCATTAAGCTGACATAATGCCTTCACAAGCACGACATAATCTCTACATGAATCTGTCATGAATAATAATGATGCTGACATTATTGGATGTTATTATAAAATGTTATGTTGCAACAAATGGGGGGGGGGGTGCGGATTCAACTTCCGCTTCTACACTCGAATTCAACTTCCGGTAGCTCATAAGACCTCTCTGGGCACTTTTAATATTTAGATATTCTGATGAAGTCATTCAGAATGGCAGTGGCAGATGACACACGGCGCAGTACCAGTTGAGCACTACATGGCACTTTGACAGCATCATAAATGGAGCTGTCATGAGAAGGTCACAGATGTTAAGGTCTCAGCTTATGAATGATTTGTTTTGGTTTGATTTGGCAATTTCATATTTATGGAGACATTGTGGAGGCTCCATTAAGATGCACTTAATGTAAAAACGTGGTTACTTTCTTAGGGTAGACTGTGACGAAGCAATAGCAAATGGTCAGTCAATAACAAATGGTCCTGACTATAGTACCAAGACACATGTGTCAGTACAATGATAGGAAGAGTGGAGTGTGACTGCAGATGTGCCAATAGTTAGGTGATTGAAACTAAAACCAGATCAGGGTTTTTTTGCACAGACTAAATTGAACATGAACATAAAGAACTGAGGAGGAAACAAATAAGAAATGGGATTGAGCAAAACATTTGGCATCGAGCTGCGGCCTACAAACAGTGGAAACCCGTGGAAATCTTCTTTCATCCTCCTGTTTTTAATTTTCATCGACTCAAAGTCAAATCCAGTACGACTCGGAGTCCTTTCCAAAGAATGGAAAGCATGCTGCTTGCGTAATGATGCACTCAACAAGTGTTTTCCTTTCTGCATGCATGTGTGTGTTGTGTGTCTGTGCATTTCTGTGTACATGTGTGCCTTTGTGTGTATGCGTGTGATTCTGCATGCATGTGTGTGTTGTGTGTCTGTGCATTTCTGTGTACATGTGTGCCTTTGTGTGTATGCGTGTGATTCTGCATGCATGTGTGTGTTGTGTGTCTGTGCATTTCTGTCTACATGTGTGCCTTTGTGTGTATGCGTGTGATTCTGCATGCATGTGTGTGTTGTGTGTCTGTGCATTTCTGTCTACATGTGTGCCTTTGTGTGTATGCGTGTGATTCTGCATGCATGTTTGTGTGTGTGTCTGTGCATTTCTGTCTACATGTGTGCCTTTGTGTGTATGCGTGTGATTCTGCATGCATGTTTGTGCTTGTGTTTGTGTGCATTTCTGTCTATACGTGTGCTTTTGTGTGATGCGTGTGACTGCATGCATGTTTGTGTACGTATTGGCGTGCATGTGTGTCTGTGTGCCTGTCTGAGTATTTGCAGCTGTGTGTGTGTATGTGTATGTACATGCGTGTCTGTGTGTGCTTGTTTGTGTATGTGCATGCGTGCGTGCGTGTGTGTGTTTGTTTGTGTATGTGCATGCGTGCGTGCGTGCGTGCGCGTGTGTGTTTGTTTGTGTATGTGCGTGCGTATATGTGTGTGAGTGTGACTGTGTGGGATGCCATTACATATAATGGCTCTTTCCATAAACTACTGGGAGGACAGTTACAATATGTTACAACACCTGATAAGATAACTTGTAAAAATGGGGTCTTAGATCAAAAGGTAAGAATAGCGACACTGGGCTTAGCCCCAGCGTGCCTCCTGTAAAGATATAAATAATTTGAGAGTTGCTGTCCCATTTGTAACTGTCTCTGCAGCTGCTTTTCCATGCCAGGGAGATACGCTGGGGATGCGTTTCCTGTGTGACCCCCCGCCCCGACTCCAAAGGCCTTGATTGAGGGGAGGAAATAGTTGCTGGGGGAGAGTTGCTTCCTCTGTCATTGACAGAGCACACCCCCCCCCCGCCGGCCCTGGGGCATGGCAATTTTGAAGAGATTGATTATCCAATTAGTGTTTGGCTAGAAGGGGCTAGCCACATTTTATATTCTCCAAATGTTGCTAACAAGCTGTAAATGCTGCTGTCTAAGCTGTCTGTAAACTCTCCTCTGGATTATGCATCCTTCAATCAAAAGCTTTGGGTGGAGTGGGGAATTAGAAATGGTGATAGTGTAGGCAAAACAAATTCCCATTTCAGTATTCATAACAGCATAGCACACTTTAAGTAGAGTTCAGCGATGTGGTAATTGATTAATGTACCCCGTTTGAACTCAATGTATTTACATTTGAGTGACAAACTCTTTTAGAGGTACAAAGTACATTGTGGTTGTTGTAGATTGAATCTTGGTTTAAGACTTGGATTTGTATCAGTGTTTCCTGCAGAATTTCAGATTGAACATACAGGTAACTTCCAAAATAAAGGAAACACTTGAGTAAATGAAGGGTTCTGGTGGCTCTGTTATGGTGTGGGGTGCATTTTCCTTGCACGGTTTAGATCCACCATCAACAAAACACCAAATGGTGGAATTTTTCATGGAAGAATGGTGTTGCATCCCTCCTTCGTGTGCAATTTGCCAGATGTATTGGCCCACTTTTATGAAGCAGCCAAGTGGAAAAAAAACAGTGGAGAGATATTCCATCAGAGAGAGAAAGATATGGCATCAAAAATGGAAAAAATTGTTAAAGCCATCTCAAGCCTGAACACAGGTCACGGTGCAAAATAAAAACAGGAAACCCCCCAAAATACAAGGATTAAAGGGAACAAGCTGTCAGATTTCCCCCAAAATAAAGAGCCCCAACCCCAAAGTCCACCCCAAAAACTGGGACAACCGCCCAAACGATGGGAGTCGGAAGTGACGTCAAAGAGATAACCACCCTCTTCACTCTCTGCTAACCACACACACAGTGGTGCAAACAGGCACAATATATAGCATACGAGATACTATGACACAGCCTAAGAGAGATGGCCTACCAGGAGAGGATGATCCTGGGATGGGATGAGATGTCGCAAAGTGCAGTAAGAAGTGATGAAGATGCGCAACATCCAAGAGTAAAAAAGCAATGTGCATCCAGTATAATAGGTGCCCTTCGATTCTTTTCGATGCACAAAGTCTCCTCAAAGTTCTTTGTATATCTGCGATTCGAGTGCTTTCTAAATGAATATTTGAAACAGATTTCCCAGGGTGGGTTTTCAATAGCCAGGGAAAGCTCCACTGGCTGACAGCGCCCCGGGGAATTCGTGATTGCTACAGAGCGAGGCAACTCTACGGATCACATGAATTATTCCACGCTGCCGAAAGTAGTTTCAAAAACTTTCCAAACCAAAGGTCTCTCCCCCTGACGTCAGCTTCGAAGGCTCACACCTGAAACTTTTGGTTCTGTGTGCCCCAGCCCCTCCGACCCCAACACAAAAATGGAACAAGAAGCATAAACTTCAATATTTATAGAATAGTAATGGAGCTCAAAGTCAGCATGGCTACTGTCAATATGCAGTTATATTAGACAAACATAGGGCCCAGCGTGGCCAAAAAACTGCTTATTACTCCTGCAAGTTCCTTCCATGTATTTGTGTTCTACAGGTGGATCTGGATTCGTAACTCTCCAGACCAAAATAAATCAGGTTTTAAACATTTATCGTGACGGTACATTTGAGCCTCATGTTTTGGCTGTATTGGAGATGTACAGTGTTTATAATTGATGTCCAGGGGTGTGTTGCTGCATGTGACTGGCAGCACGAGAGAGTGTGGAATGCAAAAGTTGGGGGTGAGAATCTGCTTGAGAATCACATCAAGAGTATGCGGAGAGCTACGCTAAATCTCACCTTTGAGAGCTACACCAAAATCTGTATCCTCTATGAAAACATACAGGGAATGTTTGTGCTCATGCAATGGCTTGCAAAAAAGAGAAAATAATAATAACAGTTGACAGCTAACACAGAATTTACTTAAATGATTTATCATTGCCATATGACAGATAATATATATATATATTATGTATTATTATATAAATATATAATTATTTGTTAATACCATATTGTGGTACATTACATTACATGTACATTTTTTAGCAGTTAGCTTTGTCAGCCAATTCCGAATGTGTTCCTCCCAGTTCTAATTTATAGAATTTCTAAAGGGCACTATAGTTAATCATCAGGCAGTTTTACACCTGCAGAACCTGCAACTGCAAACCTAAATACCATGAAAACTTTTTGGAGCTATTCATAATCTTCCACATTAACATTCATAGAAAATTAACTTCAAATATTATATAACACATAATAATTCTTAACTGCACACAAAGCTCTCTCTATCACTGTATGCCGTTCTATAAAAAGCAACCATGAACAAATATGAATGATGAGTATAAATGTTTAAGTAGTCTTAACGATTTGAAGGTGTTCAATATGTCTATTTGCCTGTACGCCCCCACAGAAAAGTAATGAAGCAGCAACAAAGCATTTTTCTCATTTTCCCTATTAAAGCAACCTAAAATATAATGAAATGATTCTAATGAGAGGATAAGTGAAGTTATTATATTATGTCATTGTTATGTCAGCAGACTTCCTTAAGGGCGGGGGGGGGTGCAATGGCATTAAGACAAAAATGCACAGAGATAACCATATAACCATTCAATAAACGTGTAAATAGATGGTGTCTGTCAGTGCATTGCAGTGGTTGATCCTTCCTGATGATTTCAATGGAACGCGTTGTCTGGATAATGCACAGCTCACTCCGTATAGCATGGATAGGGGATGCGAGACTCTCTGCAGAAGAGCTCCCCCTGGGGACCAAGGGAGGGATATCTCCCCTTGGGTTGCACCTGAAAATGTCTGGAGTGAAAGTCTGATCAGAAGGAGCTCTGGATTGTTTGAAGCCCAAACGGTCCCCTGCTGCCGCAAAAACTCCCGACAAGGTCGGATCGACCGGTGAAGACGCACCATCGCGGGAATCCTATCGGAGCATTTTTCATGAGCGTGTTCTTGTGTTGATTCTTTTGGTCCGTCCCTCCCCCTGATGCACTGATTCGTTCATCTCTACCTGCCGCAGAGGGGTACAAAGGGGGTTTGCGTGCGCCTCCCCCCGCCTTCCATCCATCCATTTCAGCGATTTATTCAAACTGGCGCGTGTAAACAGGTGAATTCTATTTATGTCTGTCCCTCTGTGCCTGGGCATAGGTGTGTAAATAAACGTCTCATCTCCCTGTAATTATAATCAAAGACCAGCGAGGATGGGGGGTCGGGGGTGGGGATCTGGGCCTCGAGAATTGCAAATGACTGCGCCAAGCGCTGGGAGGCGGACGTGGCGTAGGACGAGCGATTAATTATGCACAATAAAGTGCCGGCTCTAAATAGCAGCCGTGATTGATCTTTAATTTAAGTTTTGATGCGAGTCGAGAAGCCGACGGTAGCCGTTCCGGGCGACTAACCGCCCTCTCTTGTACATTCAGTGGGTAAAATCTGGAGTGATTAGCAGTTATATGAATAGTCATTCCAGGGATAGCGTCGCACTACAGACATGCATACCTGTACAATTCCAACAGAGTACAAGGAGAGATTACCTAATCGTTTCGGCTGTGCCTTTGTCCTTTTGTTTAAATAGGTTGAGGCCAGCCTGTCAGCCTGGATCAAATGCGGATTGCTTTCGGCCTAACATTTGGTCTCAACGGTTGAAAAATGTTTACCGCGATGGGGTTTGAACCCACGAACACAACGGAACCAGTGCTTTTATTCTCAGCAGGGCGCGGCCAGAGAAGCCAGCCAATCACCGAGCTGTAATAAATCAGCAGCGGCCGCATCAAGCGATGTCCGCGATGACGAGGAAGTAGGAACAAGCAAAATTCGAATGCGTTAGAATATTACACATCAATGCCGGACATAAAATATTCCATAATTCAGAATCCACCGGTGTCAGTTCTGGGGGGTTGTTACTGTATTATTTCTCTCTGCTCTTTCCATCACAGTAATGTATATTTTACGATGTGGTGTGCAACACATTGAGATTGATTTATAAGCTCCCTGAGAACCATAACCCACACAATGAGCGCCGTCATAGCCTGGTTTGATCAGGGCTGTTTATCTGGAGGAAAGCAAATCATTTTCTGCGCGGCCCCCAAGGAAAGCCAGAGATACATTAAATCTATAGAATTCTTTATTTTGAAGCCTTCCCTTCCCATCTAATACTCGCACGGCACATCAGTCTCAGAATTTAATGGCCCATGCCAACGTGTCTGTTACTCGGCTACCCCAAGCCGGTTTTTATTAAACTTGTGAACACACAGTCTGTTCCATTCCATCTGCCTACCTAGGGAAACTGTTCTCGCCACTGCGAAAGATGTATGGCGGAATGTACCACGACGTCGCGATCGTATCACAATAGCGAGTCTTCTGGTTGTACGGTCTGAAATAAAATCCAAACTTTGCAGCGGCGCGCGCTGTAAAAAAAAACCCTTATCAAATTTCATTCGCGAAAGCGCTGTTAAAAGTTGGCAGCTCGCCAGATTCCACAGGAAGCGCGTACAAGACATAACCTCAGAACCAAGCTCTTGTGAATTTCCGCAGGGAAGAATTTCTGCCTAGTTTAAAAAATAGCTTTCCGGCTGAATTTACCTTTGACCATTTTTAACTGGCTGTTTGAAAGAATACATTCTAAAGTAGTCATTCTTTTTTGTAAATGTAGCATTGTTTTTAATTGCAATGTGTTCTCCTCGCATCTAAATGATGACATCTGCTGGGGCCGAACAGCAGAACTGAGCAATCAGGTTGAAAAACAAACACAGCTACAGCTAGGGTCGGTTGCCCTCCACGACCGCGGGTTATGTGAGGCTTGCCAAAGTCCAAAGGATGGTTAATCGGTCTTGACTCCTACTGTATTACAGCGATTAAAATTCCTCCCATCGTGAAGGTATGCATTGTTTTCCTTTTTTTTTTTTAAATGTCAATGTCATTCCATCAAAATGCTAATATTAGTAAGCAGGTAATGCTGAAGGTCATTGTTGTATGAATGAATTTTAACATGCCTACGAGGAAGGGAGCCGTGAATCACGTCTCGTGTTACATGCATGCTCGTATCGACACGATAAGAACAATGATCCGGGCGTCGCTTGCCAGTTTCATATACCCCTGCTTCCATTATCATCTCCCCTTCCTGCTAATGGACAAAGAATGGCACAGGCAGACAGATTGTACAGAATTTATTTTATTCAGGGATTTGCATAGCTGATACATCAAAGGCCGCTTTAGTGGCTGCATGTGGATAGGGACCCGCGGTAGCCGGTGAGCTCCAAATAGGTTTTTGATTGTTTTGCATGAATATCAAGCACATCATTTCAAACGAGCATCGCCCACAATCAGAAAGTGATTCTTTCCACTTGGTTGTAATTTTTACGATCGCTCTGTCTTTGTGTATTCCATTTGAAGTGATTTTGCTTCTAAAAGTTAATTGACTTTAAGTTAAAACTGATCTACTATCTCTGCAACTATTTTTATGTAACCCAGTCTCTAGCACACAAAGGCACACAGTTAAGAAAAATGGAATCAGTTGCTGAACAATGACACGTTTAAATGTAGTTAATGTCTCTGCACTGTGGCAGCTACACAGCAAATGAGTGTTCGTGACCTTTGACCCCCTATGACTATCAAGGCGTCAGAGGGCTATTTCCAGCCAATGAACTAATTAGTTAGCCATGAATTTCAAATCGAGAAACACACCGGCATGACGGATTAACGCACGTCATTAAAACATCCAGCACCCTGTAAATTCACGGCCATAATGTCAAGTTACACACCTCTACAACTCCACCTCGTTCGAAAGTAAATCAACGGCTATCTAGTCGGCACTGGGCCGCGTAAAATCTCCCCGCGCGAGCGAGTCTGCCTCTTTCACCGGCGAAACCGTGGGCTGGCCAGCGAGGCCTCGGCCACCGTAAAACCGGATTTATCGATAGCCCTGGCCGCCCCTCGCCTTCTCCGCGAACTCCTCACAGGGACTGAGCCAATCAGAGCCCTGGACAAGCCCAGGGGTGAGGAGAGGAGCGTCGCGATAACCCGCAGCCAGCCCGGCAGCGAGCGTCTGACGGCGAGCGGGAGGCAGAAAGAGCTGCCAGAGACGGCCCCGCTAATTACCGTAACGGAGACAGAGCGAGGCTTCCATTTCATCTCATCTCCGAACGCGTAACCGGATCCGTTCCTCTGCTCCGCACAGGGGCGGGAGAGTCTAATTGCGACTGGGAAAGGTCAAGGACGACATTCCCGCATCGGCTGTCCCTGCTGGGCCTGGGGATATTAGATTTACGGGAGCTGGAGCTGAGAGGATCAAACCCATCAGGGGCTTCATTTGCCTGGAGGAGCGATGTGCTGTGCCTTTGCAATCCGAGAGGACGGCGGAAAAGGGATTTGTTGAATAATCAAGGCCAATTGATTTTGGTATGTTAACTGGCACTAGCGACACTGGCTTTGGTGAGGGGGGGTTATGTAAGCTCCTGTCAGAAACAAGGTGGGGCTTTAAGGGAGATTACGTGAGAATTCCTGTGAGACGCATTGTTTGGGATCAGGCAGGGCTGGTGGGTTTCAATCTCAGGTGGGACATTGTAGCTGTACCCTTAGGCAAGGCACTTCACCGGAACCGGTCAAATAAAAACCAAGGTTATGTTCGAGATGTAAAACCACACACGTCAGGTCTATGCGATGTTCTGCCAAACAAAAGCGTAAACTGAGAAAATGCCTGACGCTTTTTTCCAGCTCATTTATGACATTATGTTACAGGCCTTTAGCAGACACTCTCATCCAGAGTGACTTTATAAACACAGTTTATATTTCTACCTTGCTCAAGGGTACAACGGAAGCACCCCACCTGGGGGTCAAACCTGTGACCTTTGCGTTATAAGCTGAGTTCTTGAACCATTATACTGCACTGCCGCGAATGACATACTGCCTCGTGGCATTTTAACGAACCCCAGGTATGATCACCTAAACATCCCAATATTCGAGAGAGAGAGTTCGATGGAATTCTTTTCTAAGGTGTCCAATATTTGTTGCCCCATATTAACTGGGTTTTAGGTATTCAGCACATAAACCCAACGTACCCAACGTTTGAATCTAGAGCTGACTTGTCCATGAATGCAATTTAAAAACACAGGCTCATGTTTGTCACTCAATAAAACACTTTGAGGAATGTGGAAATGAGGAACAGCAAACCCATTCCTACTTCTAGTGCCGTGTGCAACATTTAGCAAAGGAGAAACAAGCGAGATGGATGAATCTGTCCCTCTTCAAATAATTTGCCATAATTTGCCAACATCTGCTAACTGGAGAGATGTGGAGGACTGCAATTACTGCATATGGTTATTGTCTGTTGTAATCAGTGTTCAAAAGGGGCTTAGCTGATCAAACTCTTTTTCGCCCCCCTCCCCAAAACAGCAGGGAGGGGGGGCAGGGGGGAGTAGGGTTCCCTGCATGGAGGCACGCATCAGAAATCTGGCTTCCCCTTTTCCGCCGGCTTCCGCCTTTCTCTGGGAGCAATTATAACAACAAGCTCACAGTCCGTCACCACGGGAGCCGGTGGTGGATGGGGAACTTCAAAGACTGACCTCAAGGGCTATAACACGATCGGCCTTGAACAACGGCAGACCCTCAGACCCCACAAAAAAAGGTTTGTTCCCTCACTCTCTCTCTCACACACACACACACACACACACACATTTGGGCACACACACACACACACACACACACACACACAAAATAAATAAGAGCGAAAGCATTGAGTCTCATCAAAGGACATTGTAAGAAAATGTCCTTTGATACGATTCCATTCACATGTTATGAGATGCCAAGGTACAAGACCAAAGGGGGGAGTGAAAGGCTCGGAGTAAATAAGGATGGGAAATGAGGAAACGTATGAAAGCGCTGGGCCCCTCTACATCCCTTTCATATGGCCCTTTAAATGGAAGAATTGAAGTAGGCCTCATTCACGGGGACTTTCCCTCCGCAATCTTAAACATCTCTGGAGTCGTGTATTCAAAGACCAGGAGGTCTGAGTCAGGGGCGGAATCTTGGCCCGCTGCCAAAGATCCCACACATTAAGATTCGTGAGGCTTTTCTCCTTTCTTCTGTGGCCTGTGTCATTAAACCCCCTCAAGACCCCCCAACCCCCCACCCCTACACCCCCAAACACACACATACTTTCTATTGCAGCCAGCACTATACAGTGCAGCACTTTTGCTGGCTAAGGTTTCAAGGGCAGCAGAAATACACAGCCTAAGCATTGTGCATCGAGCCCACCTTCACAAGATGCTGATAATGTCCTCCCTGCTGTTGGTAGGTATATTGAAGTGCACCGTCAATGTATAGCCAGCCCTCTTCTGACAATGGCTCGCGGTCCCAACGGAAACAGAAGTGCCATTACTTCAGCTACAAATGTGTTTTGATGTGCCTTTTCGAACGCTCAGTTTGGATGAGTTTTCACCGATGCAGATTTCCCTGCACACAGGTGGAGGAGGATTCTGCACTTTCTTTTATGCACACTCAGTTTTTATTTTAATAGCAAGCATTCAAGGGGCACCTCACAGACATCTTTAAGAAGAATGCTTGTTTAAATCACGGGTAAAGATGCAGGGTAGAATAACTGATGTGCCTCAAAGTCGTGCAAGAGGACCTCATTCTGCTGAATGTTGCAGGGAATGCATTCCTGTTAATGTTAATAAAGTGTGTGTGAGCTGGCCCACACACACACACACACACACACACACACACACACACACACACACGTTAATAATAAAGGTTAGGTTAGACAGTGTGCTCCTGCATGTAACATCGCACGCAGCCTGGTGGCTGAAAGATAAATTAAAGCTGATTTCCAACTGAAATGATAACATTGCCTTCACATGCAGAATGCAATTGTGATGAAGACAACGAAGGCACATTTATGGTCTTAACAGAACGTGAGACTCACTGACATCCACCGGCAATCCAGTTGGTCCTTATCACGCACATAAGAGCTATGCGCAATAGTTTCCACGCTGCAGCTAATTATGGAAACAGTAAAACCCATACCTGACAACTGGGAGTAGAGATCCCACAGGCAAACGCTATAATGACAACCAAGCCAACGACACCCTGAAAATAACTATGTGTAGAACACAATTAAAATACTTATTTGTGTGCTGAGATGTCAAACCGTTTTCTGTTGGCAGGTAACTTACTCTTCAGAAAAAGAAATAGTGTAGAAAAGTAATAGGCGGCAGGTTAATCCAGTGGCAGTAACTCGACTGTGTGGAGACTGAAGCACAGAAGGTCTGGGCTTGGTTAACACTAGGATGGTTCCGGAAGCTAGCCAGATAATATACACTAGGCTTTGGTTTCTACCTTGCTAGCAGCTAGTTATCTTAGCCTTTGGATTGCTAACAAAGACAATGCAAATTAATTGACATTGTTAGCTTGCTACACAACTCAATTTTGACGTCGCTTTGACACCGAGTTGCAACAACAAAGTTTCAGGCTACAAGTAACATTAACTGTTAACATTAAAGGCTTCCAGATGGCAAGAATGAACCATAGGAAATATTTAATGTATCATTAATGTTGACATTTCTTTTTACTCCTGATCTAACATAGCTATGTCGTTTTGTGATAAATAGGACTTCAATAACATCAGATTTTGTAATGTTTTCAGGTACATTTACATTTTACATTTTAAGCATTTAGCAGATGCTCTTATCCAGAGCGGCTTACAAGATGTGCATCAATACATGGTAGGAACAATCACAGTTAGCGCACGAGATCAGTGCAGGAAGACAGCAATAGACATCATTGCAGGCATCTGCGTACCATACCTGTAAGGTATGTAAGGTAGTGATTTCTAACTGTGATTGCACTTTATGCACACAAATATATAGCATGGCTGTCAGCCAATCTCAATAGGGTATTAATACAAACCATGGTATATACACAGGTAACTGTCAAATAGAAAACAGCAACAGAGGGTGTTGGGCCACCACGAGCTGCCAGAACAGCTTCAATGCACCTTGGCATAGATTCTACAGGTGTCAGGAACTCTACTGGAGGGATGCAACACCATACTTCTGTGAGAAATTCCATCATTTGGTGTTTTGTTCCTGAATCTCCTTTATCTTATTCAGTTAGGTTGAGATCTGGTGACTGAGACAGCCATGGCATATTGTTTTTATGCTCTTCAAACCATTCAGTGACCAATTGTGCCCCGTGGATGGGAACATTGTCATCCTGGAAGTGACCATTCCCATCAGGATAGATGCTTCACCATAGGATGAAGGCGATCACTCAGAATGGCTTTACTGGTGTTTACCTTGCCATCTAAGGGGTTGGTGGGCCAAAACCATGCCTGGAAAATGCACAGTGGTGTGCCCAACAGAGCCGCCAGAACCCTTCATTTACTCAAGTGTTCCCTTTATTTTGTCCGTTACCTGTATATGTATATATAGGTTGCAAAACCACTTCCTATTCATTAAATCTCAAACCCCACAGCACACATATTGCTGAAACACAATCCCGCAATAGCAGGCCGTACACAATTATTCCTACAGTGTATGAGCTATGGCATCTGTCACAAGGTGAAGAGCTTTATTCTGTTAAAATCTCATTATGCAAAAAGGGGACTGAAGTGAACCACGGAGTATGCCGGGACAATGTATGAAATAACATATTCCTTATCTTTTGGAGTTCACATTGTAATTTAGAGTGCTTTTTTGTCGTCACCTTCCTTTCTGTCTCCCTGAGTACTGGAGAACAATAGCTAATTATCTCCAGTAGCTGTTGTCTATATGTGGATGTCTCCTCCACTCCCAGCTGACAACACACCACGGAAACGCGGAGCGCGGGGCACTAAGGGAGTCAGATCACAACCCGCGGTTCATCTCCGGCGCGTTTTCCACGTTCCGTCCGATCCGTATTGGCATGCTGTCATTGCCTACATGGAGGTCCTGTGGTAATGCTCTCCCTGAACACCTGAGCTCCTGGTTATTTCTCTCTCTCTCTACATTCTCCCCTAGAGTTTCACGTCACTCAAAAAGCTTATATTCAATCTAACTGCAATACGCTTTGCCCTTGCCTTTGAGGGATTCATGCGAGGACATACAAAAAAAGATATTTATAATATAATATATAATATATTTATACATATAATTTGAATATAATCTATTGATGCGCACCGTATATTACCATATATTTTGTCATGTTGTAGCCATTGGTTTGGGGTACAAAGTGAAATACCTCCATGTGTGGGGGTATTGAAACCAGGTTATATGCAGCTGTTCATGAATCACAGATTCACAGCTTATGTCATGTATTAGTTGTGGGACCAAGTATCAGTTGTGGGACCAAGGCAGGGTATGTGCATTGAAAAACGAATTTAGCTAATTTGTTTAACTGCTCAGGGCTTTGGGGTGTGTTTAGAGTAGCTGATGTTCCATAGAGCAGAATGCACTTCTTAGGACATTCATCCTTCTCACCAACACACTTTATGAATTGTGGGTAAGGGGTGAAAACAACCGTCCACAAAATTATATCATTGTAAAAATAATTTTAATGGTATGACAAAAGCATTGTCCAGCTATGCTGTATGGGAAAGCATGAACATCTGGGCAGACTGTTGCACTGTTTTCTCCAGGATCCTTGTGTAAAATGACACCCCAACATTAGCCCAGCACACATTTTGATGAAGTGAGCTAGCCAGGGCCAGTAATCGACAACAGCTGTAACTGTGACAAGACATTCATATAATGCACTATTACATTTGTTTTTCTCACTTTGGACAAATGCATTTCCTATTTTCAAGAAGCGTTTCCAAATAGTGTTTACTATTAAATGCAAGTACAATTGACTACAAACAGCAATAGGTAGCAAACTACCCATATGTGCATTAAAAATATTGTGGCCACATTTTTGTAAAGTTACAAAACACAAATCGTTTTGCACAGTATTTGGAATCTTTAAACTGAATAGGCATGGCCTGGATTTGAACGATCCCTTGCATTCAGTGTCCAGGTGTTGAGAAGTAGATTTCAAAGCATTAACTGCAAATAAATGATAGTCAAAAAGCAAAAGAGTCTGAAAGATTTCATGTTTCATGTTAGCAAAATGTTTTAAACACTAGAACAGGGGTGCCCAATCCTATCTGAGAAGAATCCGTGTGGGTGCACGTTTTTGTTCTAGCCCAGCACTACAACGCCTGATCAACAAATCAATTAATCGTGGTTTTCAATCAAGAACTTAATGGGTTGCATCAAGTGTTTTAGCGCTGGGATAGAACTAAACACCCACACCAGCACTTTTCTGATAAGATTGGACACCCCTCCTCTAGAAGAATAACAGTTCATGAATTTATGATGGTACTATGTTAGATTTCAGCAGTGGAATCTACAACGAAAGAATGAAGAGAAATACATGGCCAAACATTAACTGCAAATCAATTACATTTCAAACAAACTAGTCTTATTACAATCATGAGGTTGGCAAAATATACAATTAAGTGCTTTGTCATATATAGAGATAATTTATTAATGAATAAATGTATGTATTTATGAATTGTTAAGTTTCAATCTTAATATTATTTATATGGTTATTAGATATAGCAAATATACAGAATCTTCATTGAAGCAATATTGTTTATGCCATCCATAATGTCACTGCCAAAAATCTGAGAAAAAACATATTTTACAAATATGACTGATGACAGTGCATAGATTATTTCAATACAGGTTTTTGCAAATCAGCCCTATACAGGCCCTGAGAACTTCATAATTGATTAGCTCATGACAGCCATACTTTTTGAAGCAGCAACTTTCACTTCAAAGTTTGGTTAGAGACAGTTCTGAAGTTATTCTAAAAAAGCAGCATGTTAATTGGACCTATGGCTCATGAGAATAATATTTTTAAGCATTGCATGCCCTTAGCTAAAAGGTTCAAGGTTCAATTTTCTGCAGGAAAAGCACTGCACTTCAAACAAGCACTTCCACCTGATCAAGTCACACTTTGCATTCATGTGTCTTTTGAAAATTTAATCAGCCGAATCTGCCGATTGAGTTTCCCCCAGACTTTCAAAATAAATCTTTGAGAATTTTTCGGGAGGCTGGCTGGTGAAGATGATATCATCAGAACCATAATGAAACAAGGGGTTTATTAATAATTAAGAGAGCAATATGAAATATTTAACCATTCCGGCCTACGCTTTATTTCTACTTTGGGAACCTACTTTGGAAGTTGGGCTTATACTCTGTCCCTGCATGGACTGCATTTGATACATTTTAACACATTACTGTGGTGTATGGTCAACTGAATTAAAACCAGAGAACTGAATTAACTCCCCTTCTCCAAAATGTTACGGCAACGTTTTATGACTGACATAATCCCAATTACGTA
>JAINUG010000038.1:5160165-5254536 GCA_029706075.1 Aldrovandia affinis | reverse complement strand
GTCTGTTGCACGACCTACGGTCCACGCGGTGCTACGAGAGAGAGAGAGAGTTGCACCAACGGGAGGAGAGGTGTGTCTTGTACCGCTGACAACTGGTTGCCCCGCGGGCGCCTGGTATTTTTGTTTCCAATCTCGTCCCTCTCCTGTGGACTCCTGGTCGTAGGTGATTGATGATGATATGGCTGAGACTGAGGCTTGGGCCCGCCTCTACAGGCTTGTGGTGAGCGCCTATACCCATGTGGTGAGCCCTTCAGCATACCTGTACACACATTTATGGTATGTATGCCATTGTTGATGGACAATGTTTGAAATTCTTCTAAACATGTAATACTCCTTGCATAATGACATTTTTTCCCAATGAATAGAGACTAGGCCATTGCATCACCTTCCTTTGAAATCTGGTCCACATTTTGCGCATTCGTGTGACTTTTGAAAATGTAATATCCGGGCTAATCTCCGGGCTGAGTTTCCCCAGACTTCCTAAAGAAATCTTTGAGAATTTTGGGAGGCTGGTGAAAATGGTACTATCGGAAACCACGATGAAAGAAGAGATTTTATTAATAATTGAAAAGAGCAATATGAAATATTTAACCACTCGGGCCATAACAGGACAGAAACTAGTGTGCAGTGCATGGTATATACATCCAGGTGTGCTCCCGCATAATCTGCACACCGCGTGCATGTTTTCACAGGTCTGGCTGTTCTCCCGGCTATCGCCCATAATTCAACGTTCGCGCGTGGTTTCCCGGAGCCATCAAAGCGCCCAGCCCGCCCGTGGTAAGTGCACAGTTCAGGGGGTCAACCCGGGGCCCTTACCATGCTGGGTCTAATTTACTCATAACGGGTCTTAAATGCCAACAAACCGCCCCCCCCTCCCACCCTCCCACCCCCTCCCGGGGCGGAGTGGCTGACAGCCTTTACCTTTGCCCATAAATGGTGGCCATTCATCTTCCCAGACGTCCGCGTGGCACCCTCCGCAAACAACACATTTATCATACCAGTTTGGAGAAAAATAACAACCCATAAATCAAAGTCGATACATAAACATAGTTATCTGATAATGGCATTTGTCCCCCGTCCCCCCCCTCACGAGTCATCGGGAGACGGTTTCATATTGCGTGCGGGTCCTGACAGCGAAACGTATCGATCCAGCTCAGCAGCAGGGATTTTATTTCTTGCGCGGACGTAATTGTAAAGGACACGAAAGGATGGGGGAGCGGAGGAATTAGCGGAGGGAATGTTTTCAGCTGGCCGCAGCTGCGGCGCGTCGCGTTTGTTTCCATTCCGCATGGGCTGGGATCGCCGGTGATGGAGTGCGCCGCTCCGCCGTTGTCAGGGCTTTCAAATGTAATCTGGGCTTATTCCGCCGAGCGTGCGATCCCACCAAGAAAAATGTGTTGCGTAAGATAACGATAACAGTGATAATTTTTCTAAAACACAGGATCGCCTTCGGTGACATATGAGGGAACATAACACCGAACGCTAACTTGAAATCCTCATCCTCGCATTTTTCTGTTCTTTTGTTCTTTATTACCGTTGGCTCCTTCCACTTCCCGTCAGAATGCCGGTGTTATGTCTCATTGGACTAAAGTTGTATTATTGTGCTCGCTCCTGGCTGTTCAAAGCATTCGCTCCAATAATGATTTAATCCAGGCCTACATTTTGGACGGTTCAGGTCTGGATTCAGTCGCGATTTGTCCTTAACTCTGACACACAATGAAAGTTTAGCGGTCGTCAAAATTATTACAATTTAAAAAGTGCCTTGTAAAAAGTTCATTAAGTCATTTGATGTTCTGAACTGCTTCCTGGGTGGCCAGAGAGCACCGATGTTTGGACGTCAATGCCCTCTGTGCATTGACCTGTAGGCAGCGCCATGTGGCCGTTTGGAAATAATCTCTCTCACGCCAGTGGGTGAGTGCACGGAACATTTACTCACAGGGGAAGAGAAAATAACTAAATAGCCTGCAGTCAGACCAGTTAAAGCAGGAGATAATTTAACGGTGGCAAGACTTGATGTGATAAATATGGCCGAATAAGATGTTTCTTTTGTTTGCCCTCGAAATTCAGTTTGCAGGACAATTTGTTTTTTCTGTGCACGATTGGTCACCATTTCTCATATATTCACTCCATTATTATATCCGTGCTCTGGATTTTCACATGACTATATGATTATAGTATATGGCACACATGCCTCCTCACACAACGTTGCCAGTTGTTGCTTGAGTTTCACTGCTGAATTTCACTGCTGTGGCTGAGCTCGGGGAAAAACACACCCGGCCGCATTAAAATTCAGAGTGGATTCTGTTCCATTGGGCATTGGGCCATAAGTGTGGGAATATAATCCCCCCTCCCCAAATAAACAGTGCTTGACAAAAGACACCTGAAAGCGAGCCGGAAGAAAAGGGACGGGGAGTTTCTTCAAAACACCGCAGATTAATAGCCGTCCTGAGCCCCAACATCTGCCGATGGGCTGTGAAAAGTTATTCTTCTGCAAGAAAAGTGCCCTTCTAATTATCTCGCCGCTGAAACGTGTTCCTGCCAGCGCAATTAGGCACAGAAGCCATGAATCAGCAGATCGCTGGCAAGGGGGTATCATTTGTTCTAATGTCTGCTGTTGCCACAGAACGCTCCTTCTGGCAAGGGGCCTGTGAAAGGACTCTAAGGGGGGTTTGGGTTATGGGTAAGCGCGCATGATCGGCCAAGCGTCCCTGGGGGTAATGACACCTTATGAAACATGTGTCCGTTGCTTATGCCATAAGGTCTACCTTAAAGTCGGAAAGACCTACGACTGGAATAAGAGATGGCGACGGTTTTTAGTCGTGTCTCGAACGTTGTGAAAGATCGGCTATTAGCTGGCAGCAGTGAAGTGCAATGGAAACAGCATTTTGTTATTTTGTCAGGCAAAAAGTCAGTGTTCCCTGCACCATGTTGAGACTCAGCATGGACATTAAACCAGATTAATTTTGTTTCTGCGGTCGTCTTCCATCTTTAGCACTGCAGTACTTCCATATAAGCCCTTAAAACTGCCGCTGCCCCCTCCTAAGTTGACAGCTATTTTAAAAAATCTTTATCTAACCTTTATCCAGGTAGATCAGCTAAAAAGCTAATTCACTTCATTGCCTGGCCAATGTAGAGACACTTTGACTTGTGTCATAGCAACAGGAGGATTGTAAAATAAGCAGTCCTTTTAATAGATCTAGTTTGTTAACATCATGCTGTGCCCGCTTCTACACATGTGACCTTTGACCGCTCGCTGTCTCTGGCTTGCTTCTTATACCTACAAACAGGATTCAGCTGTTGAACTCGCACGTACATTTAATAGCCTAGATTGCGGTTTATTCCACCAGCACACAACTCAACAACTGAGTACAATTCTATCATTCCTTCCTACCTCAATTATCAGAAGCACGGCCGACCTCTAACCCCTTCACTGCTGTGGAATGAATAGGGATCTATCGATGTAATGCAAATAATTAATGATAAATATCATGTTGTATGTACACTAGCACATCACACATTTCAACTTAATAAATAAGCAAGAATAATGAGATAAAAGTGGGCACCCCCCTTTAGGAAGTAAGATGCTGATGCCCAACCACCTTGGGCTTAATCATAATTTGTGCTGATTGATTTCCAGGGGAAATTGTTTTAAATGCAGCAGGTGCAACTGAATTAAAAGATTACAGTAAGAAATGGTACAATGGAAAAAACTGTCAGTTGGTTTTCCCATAAACGTATAAAAATTATTTTTTTGTGTCGTACAATTTATTCAAATTGATAATAAATGCAAGATGGAATGAATCTGCAAATGACGACAGCTGCAAATTATGGCCCTACACCTGCATCTCACCTGTGACTTAAAATATTAAGCCAGTCTTGTGTATGCCATTCATCCGTACGTCTCCTGACCAGCTTCGTGGAAGTAGGTCACGTTTTTGTTCTTTTCCCCACCTCTCAAAGCTCATTTACCTTTACGAATCAGGGTTGTTTAATTTTAGCCCAGAACTGTTCTAACCTAAATCTAATTCCAAGGAGCGGACGCTTCTTGGCAAATGCAAGACGACTTAATGAGGGTTTTCAAAACTGAAAAATAGTACTTTTGTTCCCTCCTGACTTTAAAAAGAATGAAAAAGGCTGCAAAGAAAATTGTATGCAGCAATGTTAGTTGACAAGGGGGCCATATTAATTTTAGCTCCAAAACATCTTTTTGTGGCCATTATATACTATAAACTAGAATGGTGCTTGGTGGAGAATATTCCTCTGCCACCCTTAACAGTTGCCTTAGCAAACCCAAATATGTTGTCCCCTATGCATTCCTCCATCAAGCAGTAGTATCTTCTAAATCTGCCCAGAAATGTATCACGTTCAAAGGAAACAAACAAATAAACAGACAAAAACACAAGGTAACAAACCCTGTAACACAGGGAAGCCCTCTATGTAGTGCTTATGCTGTATATACAGTATGTGCCATGATATTTTATATTGTTTATTATATTTTGTATATTGCTTTGTCCAATCCTTGTTTATTGTGTTCCTTGCTGTTTGAGGCCTCTGGGCCAGGTCGCCATTGTACATGAGAAATGGTTCTCAACTGACCCTAAGTGGTTTGAGAAAAAGGTTAAAAAACCAGACAGACAGGAAGGCCAAAAACACTGTGGTCCTTACAAAACTGGTGGTGGAGGTAACACAAACAGACATCGTTCAACCTGAATTCCAATTGGGGGAGTAAAACCAATCTCCATGATCAATATGAATGGAGACAGGAAGGAGTGAGCGTAATTGAGGAGTGAAAGGTTCAAAGGTAACGTGCCGGCCGTATCTGTAGATACACAAACAATGCGAAGAACCTCGGGAAAAGGCGAAGGCAATTTACGGTGCCTGATTGCCAGGGCTCCTTATCGGCCGTTCCCCTCCGAAGCAAACGTGTTATTTTGTCCTCCAAGGTTAAGCATGCGCCAACTTCAGATAAAAACGGGTCTTCCTGTAGTGCAAATTGGCCAGCTGCCTGCTGTCCGCGTCCCTGCACCTCTGCTGACAAGGGCTGTGCAAACGAGTGCTCCTCGAGCAAAATTAATGCCGTTTGTGTCAAGGGGCGGTGAGGTACACATGCAAGGAGTGTGTTAATTTTCTGGCTGTCTGCTCTCTCTCTCACTCCGGGCCCGGTTGCCAGGGGGCCTCCGGGGGGCCAGGCAACGCCGGAGGAATTTCCGTAACACCTTCCCGGCGACACCTCCGAATTACCCTCCAGTCAACTTAACCACTTTAACGGTCGTGCTGATTTTTCAACCCAGTGCACTTGAGTGCCGTGGAAAGCCATGCTTGGCCAGGTCTCGCAACCATTAATGTAAGCAGAATGAACCGTTCAGGGAATAGCCCCTCATAGGAGGTGATAGGTGTTTGCTGGTACAGGAGGTTTGTTTTTGTCTCCGGTCACATTAGTGGCAGCTGATGGTCCGGAAAGGTCCGCTGCACACTGACCGGAGTTGTCAATCATGCAAAGCAGCAGCGGTCGGCACGGCAACTAGACGACGATGTTTGAACGGTTAGAGCAGTGGGAACGAGAAAGCTCAAATTGACCCCATGGTGAAAATATTATTTTCCAAGCTGTGTGTTGGAAAACTGGTTTATGGTTAAAAAAAAGAAGAAAAAATGCAGTCGTCTTCTGGTTTTTGTCAAAATGTGCAGTCCCCTCAAGGAGCACGGAACGTGTTTTACATGAGCCCTGATCAATTACTTATGACACCCTCCTTTTTTTTTACGCCTTCCCATGAAATGATCTTTACCCCTTTGTACCATGACTGCTTCCTAAATCAAGAACACCGGCTAATACTTGTCTAATAAATAATATCATTACAGGTAGATGGTGCTTGTGAATGGCGCTTTTGAACTCACAGTGTTGTAGGCAGAAGTGTGTTAAGTGGTTTGGACCCTAGCCTTGTTGTTTGAAAGGGCCATAGCCATATTTCCCTGAGCTCCGTGCAAAATTTCTGATATAGTCAATGAGTCCATATATGTGGTAGGTTTCTGGGCAAATTCATATTATTAATGTATTTAAAAAAAATGGAAATTCTGTTTCCCGAGGAGTTGACATGCAACCGACATGCTAATGCCAGCAGGAAAGTGCGCGGTAGTATGAGTGCAGGCAACATTTCAAAGTCTAATGAAATCAATTTCAAGAACCATTGGAAATGTATTCGGAGCCACACATGGTGATTAGTTTGTGTAGCATGTTACAGCCGGATCCATCAGCCATGCACAAGGGCTGATGCGCTAGGGAATAACCTGTGGTTTGCACACAGAGGAGCCCCATCTCCTGCCCGTGATACTAGCCAAAAACACAGCATTTATTAGCATTTTTAAAGCAGCTTGCTTAACTTTAAGTAATGCACTTTACACTTTACCCATTCTTGCACCACACTGTTGATCTCAGTGACAGCCAAACCCAAATTCTCATGTCAGCAACCTAACACACGATCTTTTACTTTGTTTCTCAAAGTTATGAACAAGGCGCGTTGTGGTTAGTTCGGAGGAAAAAATGCAGCAATAGAATCACAGGTTAAATAGGGTAATGAGCCAAGAGTGTCGTTTTTGGCCATTAAACATGGAGACAAACCGTGAACCTGAAGACAGAACCGGTCCTGCTTTCCTCCTTTTTCACAAGGAAGTGAAATAGGCCTCTTATAGGTGCGGAACCCATTGACAGGAAGTCTTTGTGAACAGCTCTCAGAAGGCAGAAAATGTACCTTTGTCCCTGTGTGTTTGGTTGTCATTTACAGACATTTGAGATACATTCCTCTGCCCCCACCGCTACACACTCACCCCCGGGAAGTCCCTCCCACTTATTTGGATGATTACCACAACGCCCCCGCCCCCCCCCACCCTAGAGCCTAAATTCCGCAGGGTCTGCGACGGCATCATCCATTTCTCCCGCTGTTAATGAAATCCCGGAGGAGCGCGGGCGGCGACACGGAGAGGCACCTCATTTCAGGAGCGATTAATTACCGAACGCGCGGTTTTGTTACACTTTCATCGTGGGCTCATTAATCTTGGGCTTCCTCCACTTGGCGGTGCAGGTACCGTTGAGGTAATTACAGTGAATCATAGAGACAACCATCGGGCCCAACTCCTGGGAAACAAGAGGGAGGGGGGGCAGGGGGGAGCAGCCGAAAGCACAAAAGGAAGTCGCTGCGCTCTTTTCTTTTGTGTTTAACCCGGAGGTGTCCCTCACAGTTTACATTACGTAATGACGTGGGCCCAGACAGCCTCCTGTGAGGACTTGCTTCTCTACCTTCGCTCACGCGCTCGTCTCCTGTCTCACCAACAGCCGCTGCGACGGGGCATGTCCGTTTGTTGACAGAGGCTCTTTCCTCGTATCGGGAGCGCCTCACGACGCAGTTTTGCGTCCTGTAATCTGTTCCTAGACGTTCCTTCCAGGCACATCTGCATTTGACGCAATATCCAGACACCCGGTGACTGAATGCCTTTAGCGATGGTGACGAGCCGGTGTGTGAATAGCTGAATGAAAGGTCCCTTTGGACACATTGTTTTGTAGGTTTTGTGAAGACCCAGTTTCATTAAAAACGTCACAAAAACCGGAGTCACCAAAGGCAGTAGCTTTGAAAGAACTGCGACCGTGACACAGTATGCATACAAACACAAAAACACACACACACATACACACAAGCACATACAGAAAGCACAGTACACACAAAATATGTGTTTGCATGCTGAAAATAAGATATTTAATGGGCTTACCATCATTTGTAGGGCTTGCAAGTTGTAACTCACTGTGTGGTTTAATGTGTTTCATGTGCAGAAAGCAATCGTGCCTTGCCGTGTGCATGTTCCTTGAGCCATGTTGTTGGGTTCCACAGATGAAGAGATTCTAGACACCAAATCACCCCTCAATCAACAGCTGTACAAGGCATCCTCGCCAAACCCAAGACACATTTCTATATGTAGACCCTGTTATAACCTATAAGTAGTCCTCTTTGGGGAATTAAATGATTTTGTCTCAATAGATCTCCAGGTATACCCCTACAGACTGGGCAATAAACGTGACCCAGTGCAACATCATGGCCAGTATAAAATTCCGCTTCAGCAATTTGCAGTTGATACTGCACAAGTGAGAGCCACAATGCATCACCCTAGCAGGAAACATAGTTAATATTCATGCGATGTGATAAATGAGACATTATGAAATAGTACCATTCTTATGTACACGTAAGCACAAAACCGTGCTTGCACAAGCATTTTGCTAATTAGGAAAGTGTTAATCCCAAACGGGGAAGAAAAAGTCAGATACTTGAGTAAAAAAAATAAATAAAAAAATGTTGCTAATGGTCATACATTATTTATTCCATAATTGCATTTACTGTTCATTCTGCAATTTGTTTTATTCTTGGGGTGACAGACAGACAGGCTTGGGGGGGATAGGCAGACATGAGTAATGGCCAGGGGGCCAGTGGTCAAAAGATGTTCATTTCATGGCCTCGGCTGCTATGACAGTTCTTTAAAACTGGGGTGGTGGGGGGAGGGGGTAAATATACAGCCTAGTCCTTGTTATGTCCTTTGAGGTCTTCCGAAACACAGGAGCTTCTCCTTCCGAGGCCCAGCAGACGAGGAAGCGTGGGAGCCAATGGCTCGTGTTCGCGTTCCGCTCCGCCCTTTTGTCCCGCGCGTCGCTAGGCGGATGGGTCAACAGCAGGGAAAAGGTCATGGAGAACCTTGATTCGCCACAGGCAGCTGTCGGAATCCCGGAGACAATATCAAAGGGGTGTAAATGTAGACCTCTGAGGGGTTTGGCGGGAGGGTGCGGGGCGGGGGGGCCGGACAATTACATGAACCATGCTGTGATCCAGTTGCTGGATTAGATTTCCCGACATAAATGAAACTCCGGACATTTACAACTGCCGACTGTAAAAACAGTCGGCCAGTGTTTTCTCCTGATAAAGACTCCCTGGCAAGCAAGATCTAATGATTGTTCCGTGATTATTAGTCTGTTCTCTAATGGATAGGGATCAACTTGTCCCATAAGGACCATGGATCATGGACTGGTGGATTAGGAGGCCGATTTAATGTGCACTTTATTCCCCCCCCACAAAGCCCTCAATATTTTCTTGCCTCTGCGTGCGTTGCTGCCTGCACATAATGGGGGGGCTGAGGCTCAGCACCGGTGCCTGTATTAGACGTGCTGTTGACACAAATGCATTTGCCTGACGCTTTACATTACAATGGCCTTGTACCTCGCAAGCATAATGACTAAATAACTATTACCACGACTGTTACAACTACAATTACAACACTTCAGATTTGTTTTCAAACCTGCTCAGCGAGTTAATCATAATTGCGTTTAAACAATGCGATCGCGCGACGACAAAAAGCGCATTGCGATTCAGCCGCGCTTTTGGACGACAGCTCCTCGCAAGAGGAACGGTTTTCGAGCAGTAATTGGGGGTCAGGCGAGGGTAGGAGTCTCCCCTCTCTCTCTGTCGCGCGTGGCGCGGCGCGTTATCTCATAATAAGCCCGCCTCAGTCCAGCTGGCTGCGTCGCACATTCACAACATTAAGACACGTTTAAGCCCCAGGAGGATGGGGACTAATAGGCCAGGTATCTGGAAGATAGGCTCCCTGCGCGGCGGGCTGGAGCGCTCCATCTGCGTGCGGGAACAGGAACAGCCGTCCCACAGCTCTAATGAATAACTCAATCAGCCTCCTGTTCCGCACGCGCTCAGTCAGCCCGGGAGTTCTGTACTGGCGTACGGCTCCACTGTAAACATACAGAAATAAAGGAATAATAATGATAATAAAATTGGAATCAGAAGTGGCCTTCCACACTGCTGCGCTTTCTTTTTTCATTTGCACAATGGACTTTTTTTTGTTTTTTAAGACATGAGCGTTCAGTGATTCGGTCTCTGTGAGTGGTAATGAAAAAACTGAACAAAACAAAAACAACAAGAAGAAAACCACAACAAGGTTTTTGAAATCTGCACCGCATTTAAACATATCAACAATATGAACGCTCGGTGAATTTGCCTTTTATGAATAACAGCAGCAGCAACAACAAAAACAACAACAACAAATCAAAGACAAGAGCCCAAAGATTGATTGCAAATTAAGTAGGGCTCAATAAGTACGATGATGAAATGCTGAAGTGCCTGGCGCGAATAAATGTTCGGAAAAAAAGAGTGTTTGCAAAATCTTTGCAAACAGGGCCATGGCACAGACCCTAAAAAAAATTATATATTCCAAAAAAACAACCCTTCTCACCACTATAAACAAGATTTGCCACAGTGTGGATGTTAAATAAGCCCTGAACACGTCAAGCAAATGGATGAGATATGGAAATCTGATTAGAGGGCCTTGCGGTATTGTGTATAAATATCCACACGTCAGCAAGCGCTTTATATGTCCCCATAAAATACTTGTCACACCACATAGAGTGAAACATTATTCTGAAATGAGGCACATTAAGTAGGTGTAATCAATCATTGAACACCTTGTGAATATGCATGTGTGCGCATATTATGCATACATAATCAATGGTGCGGGCTACCCAAGCGGCTTAATGAAGACCAATGGCAAATTTAAGAGAGGAGTGTAGGTGAGCTTTCAGGAAAGCGATGCGGGCATAAACACACACATCGAAACTAAGGATAAAAGGGCGCATCCTACTAATATTTTTGCGGGATGCTAATGCGACGGAGACTCACCGATGCAATAAGTAGTCCTCTGAGACTTCCGGGACTTTGGCGCGTAGCCAGAATGTTTTCCGTCGGTTCAGCAAATGTAATCATCAACAAGGTTAACAGCGTGTCGCGCACGCGCGCGGCTGATTTGCACCTAAGCGACTCTTCAGAAAGGCAGGGGACATTTCTTGAGGGGGATTTATGAAACGCCACGTTATGAATTTATCACCTCTCCTTTTGTGCCGTTTCAACCTGTGGACAAGAGGCTGGCAGACAAAAACAGATGCGCCGCGAGCTCGTGCCCGCGTCACCGGCGTTAAAGACGCGCACGGGGTAAACTTTCCGGGGAGATCATAACAATGCACCTGTTTTGCGAGCTCAAATAAAGTGCCTGTCGTCCTCTCCCTTCATGTGGACCCCCCCCGCCCCCCTTCGTGATTTAAACGAGGCCCCCGCTCTGGTTTAATAATAAACAGATGGCAGTAAACATTTGAAAGTGTGCAGTGAGCTCTCAGCTATGGGGTTAATGCACTGGCATCTGGTCCCTGGCACACCCGGGCCTGGCTCTTAAAGAAAGGCTCCTCAAACATCTGTCTGGCTCTGAGTGGGGTCCGGGGGCCTGTGAGAAATAATTCGGGGATCCCCACCGTGAGACTGCACACATACCCCAGCCAAGAGGCTCATAAAGCCAACATGAGTTCTCAGGTCCTTCAAGCAGTTGTGGAACAGCACGTTGTAGAGGTGAACCTTGGCTCTTGTTGGCTCTTGAGGCCTTTTGCCTTGTACGTTTTTTTCCCCCTTTCTTTATTTTCCCCCTAATCGACATGGAAGACGTTTTCTGATCTTTGCAGAGCTGATTTATGCCCACTGCTGTTTCCAATCCGGCCGCGGTGAGGTTTATTTGTCTCCGCGAGGTTTTACGGCGCTGCTTTCGGCCACAGACTGTTTGGGGAGCCTCGCGGGCCGGCACATCGCACGTGACGACGCGCGGACGCGCGAGGGCAGAGCACGTGAGATCACAGCCTCGATGCGCTCAGCGCTGCGGTGTTTTCAGCCTGTTTCTACATCCCGCCAGCGCCCGGGGACTGTTTACTTCAGTGCTCCATTAAATGACAGTTCTGCGATGGAACGCGCGACCACCCAGTCGGCTCGGGAGGCTCTTTGGCGGGAGGATGGGAGGAACCTGGATATCCTGGTGCAGGGCGTAGATGTTTGGCGCCCTCTGGTCCTTCTGGTATCTGCAGTCCTCTTGGACTGTGATCCAACACCTCCTTCTCCGTGGCCCTTCATGAAAAGGGCTCGGATGCCATTTTGTATCAGTGCACTGGGAGGCTTCCATTCTATTCCGTTCCTAACATGCCCCACAACACACATGCGGGTTGCGGGATTAGACACGAAGCATGGCGTCGGAACGTGTGTCCCCCCCTAGCTCCTTTGCCCATCCTTCGGCGGCACGGCTTGACATCAGCGGTTCCACGGGAACAAACGCGCCCCGCGATCACGCGACAACGGGGGTCCCGCTCGAGTGGGCCCAAACGATGGCCCCCACACTCACCCCGCGAGCCCCCCCGCCTCCGTGCCGCCTTTGATTCCGCCGAGCCCGCGGCACTTTTTAATGACAGACACTGCGAGCGCTTGAAGGGCCCCGGGAGCCTAACCCTGCTACAGGCCTTCTCCAGGCCCTGCTCCCAGCTCCAGAGAGACTGTCCTTTGTTGCTTTACAATAGAGTTTTTTTGGGAAGCGCACCACGGATTGAAGAATAAAAACAGGCGCAAATCCACTGCCACACATCGCCGTAGTTTACCTGCCATGCGATTTAATTGCTTGCCGCTATCAAGCGGCTTTTCCTATTTAAAAGACTTTTCCTATTTAAAAACTGACAACATCCTGAGTCTGAGGCCTTTGTTGCAGGCATTCATACAACAAAAGCAGAGCACACAAACATAGGCGCTTTGATAAGCACATACAAAATAAATAAGAACACAAATTTATGTGAAATTGCTAAATCACTGTACAGGTCAGAAAGACGATTGACTGCTATGTCTTTATTTTAAGTGGAATGGGAAGCATAAAACAAAATGTGTTTCCAATTCCTTATCAAATGAACAATACTCACAAATCCCTCTTGTTTTCCAGTGAAATGTGATTTTCCAACCTGTATACGCAGGCTTACGAAGTCAACAGTGTTATCGCGGAGGGATTAAGGATTACCTTGCACGCGGAGAAGAGTCCGTGAAATGTATTACGGTTTAAGGTACAAAGACTCTCGTTACCGAAATAAGCAGCATGCACGGACATATTGAGAGACATAGATAATTAATCTTTATTATTAGAAATACCTATTTTAAAATCCTAAGCCACAAAAATGATTATATTTGTTCAGAAATTTGGTAGAATGTGTTGTACATACTGCACTTATTTAATAAAGGAAACCCACATATAGGTTTCCATGTATATATATATATATATATATTTATATATATAGTTTATCAGTGGTAGCTGGGAATGGAGGAGGCTGAAATCTTACCTTTAAATCTACCATTGGTCTGTTTTCATTGATTTTGCTTAATTAACAAGCAAGCCAAATAATTGAGTAGTCCATTAGGCAGGAATCACAAAGCCTCCTCTTAATTGTGTCTCACTTTGTAACATTCTCTCTCTTCATGTCACATTACAGACAGTAAATGACAATAAGAAGTTTAACTGAGTAAAAATCAACTGATTCATTATAGCGAATACGCTACACTTTGCTTTGAAAGATGCACAATAAAGCCTAGCAAACAATTTTGATGAAAACTTTGATTCTTTTTCATAAGTATTAAATGACTTAATCTGCACAGATCAGATCAAAGGATATTTACAAAGTCAATATTCTTTGAATTTGATTATGAAGAATGAAGGGTAGCCTGCATTTATCCACAAGTGTGGAGAAACCAAAAATGCTATCACAAAATAAAATTGAGAAGCTATACTTATTGAACATAAGAACATAAGGATACATAATGACAAAAGAACAGGCCCATTTAGGCTTGCCACTCCTAGTCTAAGGAGTATCCAGTATCCAGTACATCAAGCCTGGACTTGAATAGCCCAAGTTTTCTGCCTTAAACTTAAAACGTAAAGGTTTCTGCCTCCACGCATTGACAATGCTCTGTGTATAAAAATGTTTTCCTATCCATGTGGAATTTGCCTTTAACTAATCTTTACCTGTGCCCTTTTGTTCTGCTAACCGAATTTATCTTTAAAAATCTTTGCCAGTTCACATTTTAATCCCTTTTATGAATTTAAAAAACTCAATCAAATCCCCTCCTTAGTCTCTGTTTGCTAGGTTTGAATAGATTAAGTGTCTTTCCCACATATAACTGTGGCAACACCAGGAGCTCCTTGTCTTCTCCGTGATGGTGGGCATGACGGTAAAGGAAGCCTTTGCACACGACAAAATACCCCTGTGGCGGTGGTTCTTCTCCGCGCTAGTCTCCGTGGCCTCTGGCGGGTGCGATGGCGGCGAGGTGGGAGCTTGGACCACCCTGGGAAATGAGCCTGGGCTGGACAAGGGTGACAGCACTCCCCGAATCCAGGAGGGCATCCACGGGGCGCCCATGTACAGTCACCGAGCAGCGAGCTGTGGGGCTAGGACCCTGGCCCCGCCAGCTTGGCGACCAGGCACCTCCTGCTGTATCCCAGTCGAGCAGAAGCAGGGTCGGGGTCAGTGGGCATGGGGATGTCCTCCGGGCGTCGCTCCACAGGGCTCACTGACATATTCCACGATCTTACAGGCAGGGAGAAGCTCTTGTGTCTTGTTTGGGCTCTTGGGTTGTCCCTTATTCTAATAAGTTGGGATCTACTGATTAAAACAAACTCGACTGAAAGGTATTGCTGGTTAATTATTATTAACCCTTAATGTTAAATTATAACCTGATGTCCCCTGATAGGAGAAAGCCCTTGATCCCACCTGTGAGGTAGATAGCTCAGAGGGCAGAATCAAATTTAATAGCTAAACACTCTTTTTAAAAAAGTAACAATAATTGACAGCAACAACAACAGTATCCAGCTCAGAAGCTGCAGCTGGAGCTGTCAGGGCAGTTTTTAATGGGACACCGCTAATGTCCTTGTCATCTCCAATTCCCCAGAAAGCAGCAGAGAGAGAGAGAGAGCGCGAGAGAAAGACTGTGAACAGCGATAACCACAGATGCGGTACGCTGGCATGCCTTCAAGCCTGTCTCTGTTCTCAGAACTGCTGCTCCACGCGGTCCTCTGTGGACCATCCGTGAGAAGGAGGGATTGGCCGTCCGTAGTAACTCACTTCCCAAAACCAATAAGTCAATTTAGGCTCCCAAAGTGACTGAATTATTGCACGATTACACAAAAACAAAACGTTTTTAACAATCAGAATGTGTATCATATTTCCAAATGTTATGACCGAGGACACATATTCTGTGAATTATCCTTGAGCCATTTAGGACATGACTTTATCCAGAATGACTTAAAATGCACTACATTGATTATAATAAGAGACATATAAACAGGTCACATCTTTCATGATGCATGTATAACACCTTCATTACCACATCTTTATAAATTATTCATAAGGATAAGGTGCTAAAGTTAAGTGACGTCATGTGGCATTTCACATGTGAGAATAGCATTTAACATAACATGAGTTATGTTGTCCTTCAGAAAGCATTGCATTTGCTTTAATATCATTTATAAATATGTTATGTCATGTTAATGAAGGCATTATAAATATGTTATGAATGTTGTAGAAATACATATATTGTATTGCAGACACAGGACAGCTTTATGCATGAACCCCTGTATCCTTTCATAAACCACCCTGACAGAAATGATAAGCAAGACTTGAACAGTTATTTTATTTTCGTATTTTGTCAGCAGCCTGCTATGTACATGGACTTTCCTTATCAGAACACAGGTGCTGGGGCCTCCGATAGCGTAGCGGTCTAATACATCCATGCTGGCTGGTCCTTTACGAGTGTGAGCTGCCTATCATGGTCGCGGTTTGAAACCTGACTGTCCGTCCCAGGGAGAGGGGGGAGGGTGAGCTGGCATGAATTTGCTGAGAAACGCATAAGGGTGACTCCAGAACGTGGGTGGGCGAATTCTGTCTGAGAATTAGCTTGCCTCATAGAGACGAGCAGCGAATTCATGTGGGGAGGGCAAATCGAAATAAATAGAGGGTATAATTGGCAACTAAAAACAGGGGGAAAAAAAAAGAGAAAAAAAAAAAAACAGGTGCTAAACCTAAGACAGTGCTAACATTCTCTAACTAAAACGAGATGTAATTTGTATAACATCCCTTACATTCTGTGGAAAGATTTCCAGTTCACTACACAATTTATATGCAAAGGACAATGTACCCTCCTTGATTGCAGCCATGGGGTTAATAGTGAAGCATTTTGTCTGTTTCAGCAATCTGAGTTTCAGTGTACACCAACCTTGAAGTTACCGAAAAAACCCAATCACACATAGTGGCTTGTTGAAAGCACTTCAATGTCTACAGTTTTACCCCAGTAGCTTTCATCCAGCTTCCGTCATTTAGTCTGGCCTGTCTTATTTAAGGAGCTTTTTTCCTCTGTGGGGCTGTCGTCCAGGTGTCCAGGAGTGCACCACAGATCTGCTGATCTGTCCCCCTATTTCACGGTAGATACCCGATACACAGTTAGCTGGTTTGGAGGAGCTTGACTTGAATCTAAGAGCCTGCCAGCTGGTGCTCTATCAATCCTTGAATCCGTGTGTGTGTGTGTGTGTGTGTGTGTGTGTGAGTGTGTGTGTGTGTGTGTGTGTGTGTGTGAGCGTATGAGTGTGTGTGTGTGTGTGTGTGTGTGTGTGTGTTTATAACTGCGAGGTGATGGTTGAAAAGAGCCGCTCACTATGTCTAATCATCAGAGAGGATTATGGGGTATTATGGCCTGTCTGATGGCTTCGTCGTTTCCAGACAGTGTGTCTGTCCGTTGTATTCATTTCCTTCGGAAAATGAGCCCATTTCCTGGCGGAGGCAGGCCGTGAAAGGAGTCCAAAGAGAGAACGCAGCATGAGCGCTCGCGTTAAACTGGGCCACCGTTCGCCAAGCCCACCAATGAGTGCCGCTCAGCCACCTCGAACCGCGGCTTCACGAGGGAAAGGCTGCCTTATCATGAGGCATTACTCCTCTTTGCTGGTGCGTTACACTATTATGTGGATTTTTCTGAAGATACAACAAATATACTGCCACAGTAATGTACCATTTGGGGGTGACAGGTGCACAGGTGTAATGTGATTCTGTATCTTCAACACTCATTTGGAAATCTCTCTGTCTATCACTCAACAGCTACATATAGAGGAACTAAAATATTAATACACTCAGTAGATTAATGTGATGTGTGTGTGTGTGTGTGTGTGTGTGTGTGTGTTGCAGGTGTATTTATCCCTCTAGTTCTGCTCCCACATCCAGATATCAATTTTTCATTACAGTATATTGGAATTGTTTTCAAATGCCTCACAACCATTCTCAAAAATGGGACGGCTCAATGCCCAGCAGCATTGATCATTCAAGTGCTATTTTATTGTCTGGAAAATGCAGGCTTTAATGGTTTAAAAAGACAAACACACAAGGGGACACCATCTTTTTTTCAAAGCCCTAATAAGAATTGCACAGATAAGAGCACTGCATTTGAGCAAATTAGCATGAGAACTCTCATACAGAGAGGAATGCTCTACTGTACAGTGTGGAGTGGGTGCTGATTGACACCAGAGGTGTCTGCGAATGTAGCCCGTTTAACTCGTTTTAACGCGCAAAGGTGTGCAGGCCATTTTGTAAGATTGAACTCAGTTATAAAGCACAAAAATAATTATGGCAAAAAATCATTCTTCAGTCATAACATTCCCATCTGAAACTCCTAAGAACATCGACATCCATGAACACCTTTAAACAGCTTTTGCCCAAACCATCATGTAACCCCTAGTTCTTCCCATCTCAATCTTTAATATGTATTTTTCCCCCTTTCATCTCTTCATCTTTATTTTTATTTTTCCTATCACACGTACTTTTCTTCACTACCCTTCTTCCCTCTTTACCTAATTGTGTTGACATTTTTCACTTTTTTGCTTATCCTCCATGTTCCTAATTCACATTTTCCCTTTTCCTCACTCTGCAGTCAGAAACCCACTGAAAATCAGACTGTCTGAGTTGGGCCCTTGTCCTTTTAAACAATGCTTTTATCCCTGTGAAAATAAATCAAATCAAATCAAATAAAGTAAAACTATTGCACGAATAGGAACCTGTTCAAAAGGTGTCCCTGAACGAGTAGCGCAAGGAATTTCGTCCCTGCCCTGGCTCTTTCGTGCGTTTCACCGAGGTGGGCCTATGAATAACCCATAAAGAAGTGGCTCTGGAGCAGGTGCATTGAAAGTGAACATCACAAACGGCCTCGCCTACGTGCCACGTATCACAGTTATCCCTCGCAACAGTTAATTGAACTTCAGACAATCCAGTCAGCTCTGGGGTGGGGCTAAAGATAAAGAAAACTGCGTGGGCTTGCGGTTGAAGTGCTGCGGGGGAAAGACGAGGAATAAACAGTCTATTTTCATCCTCGTGGAAGGCACTCTCGAGAATCGGAACATTCTCATGACATTTTGTTTACTTTGCTGCTGGAAGGTGTCGCGTTTCATTCTCGGCAAGCAGTAAATAAATATAAAGGCGACGAAGCGCTAGGCCACAGCCAAACGGGTATTATTTGCCCACAGACTCTGTTTTATAATAACAGATTGTTGTGTGGTCCTTAGGTAATCATAGCCGCGTGGCGCCTTCGTAATCGCATGTGGGATTAAATCGCCGTTTCAAATTTACATGCAAATGGAGCGTTTTGCATTTAAATGCAATTCGTCATCATTGATTTTTGTGTCGCACAACTTTTGGAGGCACTAGAACAATTTACATTTTTGTGCCCATTAATATTGAAGCATTCAAAAATTGTATGACAGGCTCCATATTAAGGAGAGTGTTAGGAAAAGGGTTTTACTGTATTATAAAAACATCCAGAAACAAATATGTAAATGCACTACACTCTGATACAGTACATGCTGATAAATTGCTTGTGACATCTTGTAGCGTATTACACAGGTACTGCAAAAAATTCATGCAATAAGCTGTATATTATTTTCCATGGAACATTGTACTGATACTACACTGTACTTCATTTAAATTCACCTTATTGATTCCTATACCCTAATAAATGTCAGCAGCATGACTTATCCATTATTACAGGCCATTCAATTCACTTGAAAATAACTACAGCTGCCTATTACAAGAGAGAGAATATTCTAGTCAGTTCCTCATTTTTACAATTTTTGATGTGAACCACTCTTGGAGGTTTATTGCCCTTTTAGCATGAGAAAAAACCCAACACCTTTGTCTCCAAAAATCTCCTAGACCCTACATCCACAAAATGGTGTTATTGTCAGCACTGTGGCCCGGGTGTGATTGTTAGGGGAGTGTGGCTCAGTTGGGGTACAGTTGTGTGCTGGCCTAGGGGACTGGAGGGGTAGAGAGGAGTGTTGAGGACGCAGCGCAGAGACGATGCCCCAGGCGCTCCAAACCAGCGCTGCTGTGGGGGTCCCACCTCCCTCCCTATTGATAGGGAGCCCAACTCTCTCCACACAGGGTGGATTTACCTAATTAGGCTCGCTTCACTTTGCATGCTTGAACCCCTCTAGAATATTTATGAGATAGGACAAGGTGGGGGGGGGGGGGGGGGCAAAAGCTAATTAAATCCACTGCCTTATATGCATGCAGAAGCTTTTGTTTTGGAACAAAAAAGTCTGACTGAATGACATGCTAGTTCAGGTTCTGATTAGTTTTTTTTTTTTTTCATTTTCTGTTCTTTGCACTTAATTAATACAGATACACAAGAATAAAATCATTTATTTCAAGTTAGTTCCAGCAAACCTCCATTCACAATTTTATAGAAACACATTAGATTTTGAACTGTTCTCTTCATAAATATGGGTTGGCAAGTGATTGTGGAAACATAAGGATTTATTTTCTGTTTTCCCATACTTTCCTAGGTGGCAGTTTCACTTGTTATTTCAAAACCCCATGCATTTTCAAGTGTGATCATGAACACTCTCTCTCACATGCACATAAACACCCACACACACAGACACGCACACACACACACGCACACGCACACAAACACACACACACGCACACAGACACACACACACACATTCACACAAGCGCCCCCACAGATACACACATAGGTACACATACACTGGCACATTACAAAATTTAATAAATCGGAGTACTAACTTGGCATCGTTCCTTAGTCAAGAGCATATTATTATCGGGTAGGAGGGAACTTCAAATTACTTCTAAAAATGAATAGGTATTCCTTATATGTTTATCTACACCTGTGCATAGCTTCAGCACCATCCATTTTTGTTATTAGTTTTATTTGTAATATCCTCCAGTGCAACCCGGGTAGAGCTGTACTGTCAAAACAGCGCAGAAATATCACCCTGACCTTTGTTTACTTGGTGCCCCTGAACAGGTGAGTTGTATTCCTTATCGATCCCTCTATCACTGATTCGCTCAGGTTTCCACGCTAACGCCACCGCTAAAGGCCTCGACGCGTCACCCCGGTGGAGGGGCTCACCCTGTTTACCCTCCTTTACGGCGCACGACTCGACCCACGGCGACCCTAAATCTGCAGCGTATGCACGGGTGGAACAAGTAAACATTCCGGAAGCTTTTCTGCTCTCATCTCCAGTGACGCACGCGTAGGTTTTAAAAGTTTGTCCAAGCTGCACACTCGAGCAAACCAAATACACAATGTCAATAGCAGGGAAAGATAACAGGGAAAGCAAAGTGATGCAAGAGAGATTTCGCTGGAGTCAGTTTGAGGGAACGCGCTGCGCCATCTGCTCTTTGTAACTGCACATCTGCGTATTAGCCCTGCAAATTTGCTTCACTTGATTTTCTGAATAGTTCGCATTTACTCCCCCCCCCGCCCTCAGGTTTTGGATAGTGAATGGCTAAAACACTGCCTGTGTATTTTGGCTAGTGTTTTTACTTGATGCAGAAACTCAAAAAATGCTCAACCCCCTGCTCTCTGATTGTGGTTATTTTATTGTGAAAAACATTCTTAAGATAAACTGACAGCATGGTGGTGAAAACAAAAATATATATTTAAAAGCCTGCAGTTGCTAATTAGATCTATATGTTTAGGTCTACATTTTATTATTATTCTTTTTGGAAACTTTGCCCTCAAAGCAAAAACACTTCATTTTCAAAGAGTTACATAACAAATAAGCCTTTGATGAAAGACACATGTGTAAGACATTGCAAGTCTTACCACAGCAATTATATTACTGAAACGTCTGTGCTGTAAAGAAATTGTGAATAGATTGTGAAGCTAAGTCCTTACATAACCATACTGCTGCATCTTTAAAGAAAAGATGTGGTTCGTAGTTAACATAAGCTGCAAAGACCGCAAAGATAAGTGTTGTTTTGATCTTGCGATTTTTACATTTTTTCATGTGGCTGGAGCCCTTTACACACTCTTTGCTCACTCGTGTACAAACTGCCCATGAAATGGGTTCAATTGTCTGAAATATCCCTTGGAAGGGAAGCTTGACAATCAAGGATGAAACTACAATACCCATGATGCATTGCACGTTTCAACTGCCTATTCCATATTCCAAATGTCCATGGACACTGGGCAGGGGAAATCAGTGGAAGGTGGAAAAGGAATGTTCTTAGGTGCATGTCTTATATATTACAACATTTTTTGAGGAGCAACATATCACAAGAAGAATAATATATCTTCTGGTCTACAGGGCTCAAATATAGAGTATAGACTGGTTTGAGAGAGTGTGATTTTAAAAATCAAGTGAACAATTGGGTACATGACAAAATAAAAGACTTAAATTACTAATAATCTCATAGCTGGAAAAATCTCTTTCAATGGTTTAGATGGACATACTATTTACCAGGAGGCATGTATTAAATGTTAAAATGGGCATATATCTACATGCTAATGATGCTGTATGTCACTTAATTATTAAAACTCATCTACATGTCTAAACAGTTTTAAAAAATCCAGGTGCCTGTTAACCTATATTTAATACAATAACACTGAATTCAATTCGTTTTTTTTACCTGCATTTTCTAACTCAGGATATTGATCACAATGACAAAAAATATTATTTATATGTCCACTCCCCTGCCCAACCTCCTATTTCAGTTTTTTGGATAGCACGTAAGGACTCCTCATTACTGTTGCTCAGGAAGTCATCGTTTCAGCAGGGGCCCCTCACTCTTCCTGAGGTTGAAACCATAACTTTGAAGCAGCGACATTTGCCCCTGCAAGAGAGATGAATCCAAAATCCCATCCCCTTCCGTTTTGACCCAGTTTACATAAAAGTTTAATACGATGTACGTAAGATTCGGAGATTGAGCTGTTGTATTATTAAGCAAGCTAAAAATAGCACTGATGAATTTGTGAGGTGAAACCCTTTGGCTTCTATTTAATGACAAGAGAAAATATGAGCCCGGGACACTAAATCCCATTTCCTTCTCGCATTGAATGAGGGTTTATACTTTTACAAGCACAGAAAAATCAGATCATGATTGATTTTAAAGTGATTGAAAGAACTACATTTCCCACAAGTTCCCACAAATAGAAGATGACAATTAATAGCTAACTTCTAAAATACATATTCAGTTTGAAGCAATTCCATCTTTTTCTTTCCCTCCAGGGCCATGGGGAGATTTGAATACTTCCCCATGGCCCTGAAGTCTTCAGACAAGTGACAGTGATTGAATTTGATTCCCAGTTCTCTTCTCTCATCTCAACATATTTTGCCTTTGATGGAGTATTCTTGCTTCAAAAGAAAGCTGTCATACAATATGTTTAAATAATGTCCAGTTCTTAGCTTTGCTTCAAATGCCAACTTTAGTCTCTTGGAAGGAAGAAGAAAATCCAAAATTCAAAAACACTGGGGAGGTTTTAAGGTCAAAAACTTGAAGAGGGATCTGGAATTGACATGCTAGATTCCAAGAGGTCTTGATACTCTGGTAGATGCCAGTGTGCTAAAGGACTATTTACACTCTCAGGGCAAATCGTTTTTGTATGCCCGATGGGTTTTGTATGTGACACAACCATCATGTCATGCAAATAACATCACATGCATTTATTTCAATGGCATCCAAGATGTTTTGATAGGACTCTCCTGTAAATCCTTGCTCTCGACGGTGAGACAGCCAGGGAATGATACACATCCATTCCTGATAATACTCCCTTCCTTTTGAAAGATGGGTGTTCAAAAAACACATAAAAAACAGCATGAATTACTCATAGGCTACATTGTACAGTACATGGCCATACAAGTGTGAACATATCATGCAAACTGCTTGGGTTTCCTCTGTATTCCTTAACACTTGGCCAGACAAAAACAGAACACGTAAGAATATACAGGTAGTGGCCAAGAAGGTGGAAACGCTTGGGTAAATGAGGGACACAAATTATATTGAAAGCAAGTGCTTCCACAGAGCTGTTGTTCCTGATTAAATTAAGCAGTTATTATTCGAGCATGCTCAGAGACATGCCGAGCAGGCCTTACCTATAATTATGGCTAGCATGGCCAGAAGATGAGATCTCATGTAACTTTGAAAGAGGGGTGATGGTTGGGTCACGTTTGGCAGGAGCTTCAGTGAAGGAGGCTGCTCAATGCGCTGACATCTTACGAGGAACAGTGTCTAAGGTGATGTCGGCATTGAACTCTGAAGGAAAGACATCAGCAACACCAACACTGTGGTCGGAAGAGCATACTCCTGGATCGTGATGTCCGTGCATTCGTTCGAGGTGCGAAGCTAAAGAGGCGAGCAACTCTAAACCAATTGGCTGCAATTTCAATCAAGGGCGTGAGCTGAAGGTTTCATGAAGAGCAGCCCGTTGAGGACTGTATAGAACAGGATACCATAGTCATATCATATTGGTGTTTCCACCTTTTTGGCCACTACCTGTATGTGCCCTTTCTGCAGGTGTGGAAGAGTGGCTGCTTTGCTATGGACGTAGCTCCTTGACGTTGGTCATGTGATTAGTGTTAGATCACCCTGAGAGCTGTCTGCTGGTCCCCAGGGTCAGCTGCTGGTGAAAGCGCCCAGCACTCTTAATGAAACCAACAAAGCCAAGGGGAATTGCTGCGTAAGTACAGTACAATGAGCAAGGCATGCGGAGAATCATCTCTCTCCTTCCACTGCCGTATTTTCACCTTATAAGGGCCTCCAGACTAGCGCTTGGCTTGGTTCTGAGAAAACAGAGTGAACGAGTAGCGCTATGCTACCCTACGCTTTATATTTCTTTTCTCCCCATTTCTGAAGGGATTGAAGTGAGCACATGAGGCTGACAGATGTAGAGAGATTACACAATCAAGGAAATATGAAGCAGTGCATGCAGAATATTGAAGAGATGACATTGAAAACCTTATTTTTTTCTAAGTTTGCACCTCGGTTGAGATCATTTTGTTTACCCATTCCACTGCTGTGCAAATTATTATTTTTGTTATTTAGTGCTATTATGTATTATTTAATATTTGATACTGGAGCTTTTAATATTTTATGGTTGTTGCATATTCAATTCAGGCACACATTTATTATTTAGATGTTACCTCCACTTCCCATTGATATTGTGAGTTGAATTTGAAATGCAGTGTTTAACAGTGAATGAAACCACTAACAACGCCTCTGCTGGTGAGTTTAAGGCAGTACTTTCAGTTTACCAAGGCAATGTTTACCAATGTACAGGCTTGTATTGCCTTGTATTGTGGCATCAATGGTATAATTTTACCTCAATGCTGTAATGGAAATGTTTAGAGTTGCAAAAAAGGGAATTCAATTTAATTATAACTACTGCACACTATGCAATCTTAGATCATACTATCACAATATCTTCCAGCCTCACTGTTTTTCATACCCTCACTCTGAGATGATTTGTTCTTCTTTGTCATTGTATATATATATATACATATATATATATTACCAAAACACTGTGTGTTATTTTTCAGGGAGTGTGACATGAAGTCATTTTGATTGATTGATTTTATTTTTATTTTTTTACACAAATGAGAGATATTCCTCCCGAAGGGAAGTTTATCTTCACTAAAGAAATAAAAGTGAAGACTGACTGACACGCCATCAACCGCATAGCTGATTACGGGCTGCTGGATGAATCCTACCACTGAGACGCCGAGCATAAACACAGAACATAAAGACGGTCTCTAGGTTCCCCCCTCCCTCCGCCCCCTCCATCTTTTTCACAGCCAGTAACAGAAACAGTATCTTCTGTGTAAGCAATTAGATTTCCTCACCTCCTGCCGACCCAACACACTTTCCAGCACTCCCTCGGAAATCCAAGGCAACGTCGGAGGAAAGAATGTTGCCAGAAAGGGCTAAAATAATTGTCTGACAGAAATTACTTTCGCCCTGCGTATGGCATCCCCTTTCCACTTGGTTCGTGTGGCATTTAAATGCTAAGCTATGTTTTTTAGGCTCGCTCGCTCGCTGCAGGACGTGAACCGAGGTGCGTGGGCCCCTGCATGACGGCACGGCGCCTATTTTTAGACCTTCTTTTCGGCCTCTAACTAGGCTGCCTTATAAACCTTTAACACCGGTGCGACGTATAGCGCATCAAACTAATGAGCTCAAATGCAGTAGTCACAGTAAAGAGGAAGACTGAGAAAGTTGCTAAAAGCCGACGCGGTGAAGAGGAAGGGCGAGAAAGTCGCTTAAAGTTGATGCAGGCAGAGTTTTTTAAAATAGGTGCGCACTGCTGTTGATTGTCAAATACTCCCTGGGGAATGCTGGGGAATTAAACACAAATATTTATCAATGTTGTCATCGTTATTTTGATTTGAGTTTCAGTTTTGAGTAACATTCTAAACCCACTAAACCCAAATAGAGGCAATACATATACAGGCCTGGGTTCTGTCAACCTGGTTTATAACTTCGACCACCAAATACATGCAATTATCCATATTGGCGAATGTTAACTAAGCTAACACCTAAGCTTAATTTTCGAGCCCGGGTTAAATGTTTGATTTGAAATCGAGGGCACAGTATCACCACGTTCAGGCAGAGGCTGGGCATTCAAAGAAAACCTCTCTACTGTTTAGCAATGACTGATGGTTGGAGCATTTCAACAATGTGGTGGGAAGCCAAAATATAAAGATAATAAATCTGTACCAGCATGATAGAAATATTAGTCTCCAGCGGCTCAGTTAAAATCAGAAGCACCTGTCTGTACCTGCCTCCCAACGTTGTCCCAATGCTTCCCCACTTACCAGCAAGTTCTGCTCTGTAATGACCATAGTAACAAAAGTGCACTGTGACTCCTGCCTTTTTTTTTCTTGTTTGAAAATGGTCGGCGAAGGGAGACAGAGGGAGAAGGGACTGGGGTCAGCTGAAAATTGCGGTTGGCAGGGGAGGGGGAGGGACAATGAGAGGAAGTCAGACACGCACGCGGCCGGCGCTAATGGAAGTCCTGAATAGCTGTTACCTGTGGTCTACGGGGCGGTGGGGATAGGGGAGAGGAGGAGGGGAGGGGGGTGGGGGTGGGGGTCTGACATTACCCGGTCTATTGCTAGGCGTCTCGCCGACGGGTCTATTTGTGCCAATCAATATTCGGCTGGCCCTAGCCTGGCTGCCTTTGATTTCCCTACTTTGTGCGATAATGCCGCACGCGGTCTATCCTGCAGCGATGCTGGCTCCCCGGAGGCCTTCTTTATCAGAGCTTCTCCGCTTTAATTTCCCCTGGACTGATTCCAGAGGCCTGAGACAGTCTGGGTTTACAATGAGGAGAGCGCGAGGGGGGGGGGAGGCGGGGGGGTTGTGTTAGAGCCGGTTTGCAGCACGAGAGGAGAGGGCCTGTAATGGGGCCTGACGAGCTCGGGAGGAAGTCCTGGGTGGAAAAAGGGGGAAGTAAAACGTTCAGCGCCGATAGACAGATCAGGAAATTGTCCATCTGTCCATCTGTATATTCGGTAAATGGCGACAGTGGGCAAGAAAAGAAGCCCGCACTGTATATTGTCATTGTCGTTTTCATTAAGATGTTCAGCGTAGATGCAAGTGCAACCCTCTCCTTTGCTCCCTTGACACTGCGGCTCAAGCGAATGCGACTGGGTACCATTCGTATTCGGCGAGGCGGCCTTTGAAGTGAAACGCGCACCCCGGCAGAGTCCGGCGCTCCTGCGCCTCTCACGCTGGCCCGGGCCTTTGATTCTCCATGCCACTGATGGGTAAAATGTGCAAATGAGCCTGGACTCCCTCTCGTGCCTTTGCAGAGGTTCGGCCCCTGTGTTCAAGCGCAGCCGCGTGAGGTTGCATTACCGAGCCTGCGTGAGAACTGAACGGCCTTCAGATGACATGCTTCCAGGAGGGGGCGACCACTTGGTGTTTGATTTAGATGGAGCAGTGAACCCCCTCAAACCCACCCCCCCCCCCCTTCCCGCCACCCCCTTAACCCTCCCCTCCTCCTGCCCCCCCCATCCCAACACCATACTGTCCAATATTAATGAGGCACAGGAAAATATAGCCAAGACATCACCCATACACTTTTGATGGATGGTGCAAGATAGCACAGTGTTTTTTAAAAATTTTAAAATCCCCCCCCCCATTCACATTTTATAGGCCATATATCTATCCATGTCCTTTACTGTGTGTCTATTGTTTTCTTTAGTGAGCAAGCTACTGTCGTAGTGAATCACATTTCTGTGGAGACAACATCTATCTTTTTTTGCAAAGTTCCACACCTTGCGGCTGTATTGTTTTAAGCAAGTTGCCCCAGCGGAGTGTGTAATAAATTCAGTGCTACGAGTGGGGATATGGCTGACACCCCCCCCTAACCCCCTCCCTGTATGATTCCTGCGTTGGTGACATCCACGGCTTGTTACTGCTCCTCTCCTCTTCCTGTTCCTTTTTCCTGCCGCACTGGGCTCGCCATCAGCGCTTTGTCTCCAAACTGTTGCTGTGTGTGGAGTGTCAAGGCACAATGCGGGGTTTTTTTGCAAGTAAATATATCTACCTCCTTTACCCGGGATCCTGAGAGACGCCCAAGGCTCCACGGCAACAAAAAAAAGTGTCATTTCTTTTCACATGAAAGGATGCGCCGTACCTGCTATTGTCTCTGGCTCTGAGACTGTGCATCTGGTGAACAGAGGATCCTTTAGTTTTCTGACATTTATGTCTCGATTCCCCCCCCTCTTATTTCCTCAGTATTTCTCAGTTTATTTGCTCTGGGGACATCCAGTGACAAACTATGCAATTCAAACAACTAATCACTGGCATTTGAGAGAAAAAAACCCTATGAATAACCATTCATCTATCGCACGCAAACACCTCACGCACTGAAACGAACACCTCAAGACACCTCAAGATGAAACGCAGGGTAGTGAGTAAGTATGGAGCAGAAGGACTTAAGGAACCTGGCTGAATGTTAATATACCATATTAAACCTGTGACCAGTGTTACAGGTATGGTATGCAGCTGCCTGCAATGATGTCTATTGCTGTATTACTGCACTGATCTCTTGCGCAAATTATGACTGTTCCAACCATGTATTAATGCACATCTTGTAAGTCGCTCTGGATGAGAGCGTCTGCTAAATGTTTAAAATGTAATGTAATGTAAATGTGACAGTGACTTTTTAACAATAAGGTTAAACAACTTGGTTGTCCATTATAGAATGCATAAGGATCTGTAAAGGCTATAAAGGTGCAATCTGGGATCCTCTGGTTGTCTTATTAAAGCACAGCGGGCTACCAGACAGGGAACTTTGGGTTAAACTAAAGTTGAACATTATCAATAGACAAATTAGCAATTGCTAATTACACTGCTGCGAATTATGAAGTCATACGATGTTTGTTGTTGAGCATTTTTCAGACAGCTCTAGACTTAACCTGCTTTCACCACCCTTGCCATACATCGTGCTTGGATGACCCCTGGAACACCAGGCGAAGAGAACCCCTGTGACAGAAATTGTTCCAACTGACCCACGATGAGCTGAGATTGAATGAAAACAAGCAGCCCACCCATCCCTGCAACATGCAATATAGTGATCGAGCACAGCGAGCAATGGATCAAACCAGTAAACCAGAGCAAAAACAATCTCCTGAGGGAACCAATATGGATCAATGCCAGGAATTCAACGCTGATTAACCCCTGAGTACTGTCACGGTGTGACGTTTATTCTAGAACACGCTGTGACATTACTTTACATTACATTACAGGCATTTGGCAGACGCTCTTATCCAGAGCAACGTACAACAAAGTGTTAACCGTAGTCAAGAACAGTTTCGCTGAAAGCCACCCTAGAGAGAAGTACAATTCCAGGCGCTACGAGCAACCACATAGTTAAACTAGGACCCTGTAGGTAAATCTGTAGCCACAATTCAAAGGCAGCAGTAAATAAATAAATAAATCAACATTCTAGTTGATTCTAATTGATGACATAAAAGGGCTGCTGATGGCATCCTGAAAGAGCTGGAAAATTCCAGAATAGAGCACTGTGGATTAGAAGTAGAATTGTAAAAAAACTCACACTCACCAAAGGGTTAATTGAATATATCTGATCTCCTGCCAGACCAAAACAAGTGCATTAAGAATAAGTGAAAATGCACCATCAAAATGACAGTGGGAATATCAGACAGGGAGCTGTTGAGAAGTTATGGATTCGATTGGGCAGATTTTATGTTCTTTAAAACGATCATTCTGACAGTGCTATTCTGTGTTATTTGGCAACAGGACAGATGCAAATATGCAGCAAATGAATTGGGACTAAATTAAAAAATTTGTTACGTGAAAAAATGTTGCACCAAAAATAAATGGAGATCTGTACAGTATTAGAACATTTGCCCTTTTATCACAAAGCAATTTTAGGACAGTACATTCACTAAAATATTCACCACTGTCTAGTCATAATGACACCAAGGCCTGGATTCTGTCAACGTACGTGCTTAACCTCGACTCACTGTTAAATGCAAGTGCCAGTTTTTCTTCATGAGTTTTAACTCACGAGTGTGGCTGATTCATCGATCACCAAAATGAAAGAGAGGAAAAAAAACTGTCAATGCTAATGTTGATTGAATCCAGACCTCTCAGTGGGTTATGATTTGCATGAATGCACTCTCCTATTTTTCAGCTTCTCTGTCAGGATGCCCAAAATGACATACAAACGAAGACTGAGGCCAAAGAAACTAGTCCAAAACAATACCCCCTCCTCTGGTGTTTAATACATGCAAATACCACTGTGTATGCCTAGTAAATACTCTCATTTTCTAATATGCACTCCTGCTGTTGTTTTTTGCGGGTACAAACCCCCTGCAAACTTGCTTCAGAATGTGTATGAGCAAGAGCCCAAGTCCTTTGAGGGGTACTTTAAATCAGTGTTACTGTTCCCAGGGGTTGGTTCACTTTATCTGTGTAATCAGTACCAAATAACCCTGAATACATACAGCTGTATAATATATGAATGGGGGATTCTCCCTTGTGAACAATGAAAAGCAGCACTAATAAAAAACCGAGAAAAGTCAGTGTAAGCAGCATTTCACTTATTTGCATTGCTGTATCTGTGTGGCCATGTAATGCATCAAAGTTAGGAGCAATATCTGCCATGGCTCAGACCGGTAACCAGTGTAGGGAAGCCAAGTGTGGGATTATGGTCCTCTTTTGGTCCTGGTCCTGGTTTGAAAGAGGATTCACAGCTTTGCTCTTAAGACTAGAAAAAAAGAGAGAGAAAAAAGTGATAGATTTGTCAAATCTAGTAGAAAGAAGGTATGGGTGACTTTGTCCGTATAAACGAAAGGCAAGAATGATCCAAAATAGGAATTACTCCTTAATTGGTAGAAGCAACCTTGTTTTTTCACGTTTTTCAAATCCTAGGCTTGCATCAAAGAAAACTAACAGCACAGAACAGATAGATTCCTAACAGCAAGATTAACATTAGGACTTAGGCTGTCAACATTTAGATGAAACAGATTTGTTTGTTGTTCAGTACCCAACAGCACAATGTCTGTTTCATTAGAGTTCAGCTGGAGGAAGTTAGATGACATCCAACTTTAAGTTTCAGCACAGCCAACCAATTGTCCTGGCTTTACTGATATCAAAAGCTGTGTATCACCTGCACAGCAATTGAATGAAGTGCTGTGGCTGCAGATAATATATCCAAGAGACAACATGTAAATAAAAAGTAAGATTGCCCTTAAAATGGAACCCTGGGGGACATCACAAGTGATATGTTCCACCAGATAAACATGAATAGAATATGAATGGAACCATTTCAAGAGCACATTCTTTTATCATTTGGGTGATCAACAGTGTAAAACTCCAGACGTACTAAGATAGAACCTTCATTTGAATCAGCAATTAAAAGGAAGTCCTTATCTACTCTGAGTTTCAGTACTAAAGCTGGGCTGAAACTTCTCAAGTATCGTATTCCTACTTAGGAGACAATTATATTTGCTGCAAAATGTCCCCCCAAAATGATTGAATCAACAGAGGGTACAATTGGCCACCAAATTTGGAGGAAAACAGGGAAATAAATAATTTAAACACATAAAAAAATAAAAATAAATGGAATGCATTTAAAAAAATGATATTGTCCTATTCTCTATTCATGGCATCTCGGTTCATTAGTAGAAAAATCTGAACGCAAGTCATTTGTGTGCCCATGACAACTCACTGTTAATGACCTTATCCTGAGTAAAAACACATGGCTTTTAGAGTACACTTGACTTGGGGCTGATATGCACAACAGCACACTCTATTTATGTCAGATGTGTACAGCACATAACTTGTGGTAAGTTACTGTGGAGTTTAATGAGGAGAGGAGAGGATTTTTATTTTTATTTCGAGCACGATGAATTAATAAGGTGGAAGTGAAGGGAAATATGAATATCCATGCGTTGCGGTAGTGCTTTTATATGAGCCTGAACAACAGATAAGAATTTACAGCAGTCGATCTATACAATTCTGACCTCTTATTTGTCAAATATAAACCCTTTCATCCTCTGTGACTGAATCGCTGACTTGATAATGTTTGCAAACAGAATCTCACAAGAGACCGTGAAACAATTCAAATTTTCCTTATTTTCTGTTCTATTTATCATCTTAATGCCTTTGCTTAATACTAGAGCAAATTATTTTCACATCACATTACACTGTAGAAAATGTGTCTTTGTTCCATTGCTCTGTAATTACCAGAAATGTAAACCATGCATACTTATTGTATAAACAACAAAAAAACTAATTTGATTTTGTATTTTACAACTGACTGCTTTTGTAATATTATTAGCGAAACAAATTAAAAACAAAGTACACAAAAATATGATATAAAATTACGTGTTTGTGCTCTATACTCGTACAATTTATTCACATTTACTGCATGTATAAACAATGTCCCAAAGGATTTGCCTGCATCTTGTTTGAGAAATCTGGTGAAATACATGGTCATGCATGTAAAGAACAGAACCTCCGTATATGAGAGGTAAATTGGTGCGTGTTTTGATGATGATTATTTTTGCAACATCAGATGTCCATGTGTCGCTCCTTACGCGTCATTTAATAATTTGATTTGGTACTGTCCATATGCCTTTTAGTAAAATGTCACATGTTGTACAGTATCATTGCAAGATAATAACATTCAACCCATTTTGTTCATTAGATACCATATGAGGAAATTAGATTTTACCCTGAGGCATATAATGGAACAGTCCATCTTGGTCATGGAAGGAAGCCATGAAACAGCTTATGTAGCAACCCAACCTGAAACCCCACAATGGCCCTGTGTGTCTATGAGCTATGAACTTTGAGCTTACTCTCACTGGTGGCACTATGGTGGTGGCACCACCCCACCATTGTTTCAGTTCTCTTACTTGAATTCTCTCCAACTCTCTTTCTCTCCTCTCTCTCTCCTCTCTCTCTCCCCCTTTTATATATTTAGAACATGCAACTGTAATAGTAAGGGTAATCACAAAATTATGCATACTACAAAAGTATATATAAATATAAAATACTATTAATTATTATTATGATTATTAATAATCATAATAATAATAATAATAATAATATGAATAGTCCACCCCCCCTCACCCCCACCCCCAGCCATTGCAGGAGTCATGCAGATATCCTTTTCATCTACAGGCATTCCGATACCCACATTCTCTATGGCACTCCCCATCAACTACTGTCATTCCTTTCTAAGGAGGAAGTGCAGGGAACGTACTCTTGAATTATTATGGGGAGATGGATGGATACAATATATCCAAGATATCCTCAGCATGCTGTCTATATATACATTATTCAGTGTATTCCAATGCAGGGTATTTGTGTGGGGTTTTGAATTGTCAAGGGCAATTCAGTGTACAGTAGAAACATACTGTAGCTAAAGCATATTTACAGATTTTGTTCTACTGGCTATGCAATGACTAAATTATAAAAATCCATGTACATAAGAGCGTAAATATGTTTTTTTATGACTCAATATTTTGTATTGAATCTGACATTTGGTTTTGCTTTTATAGATTTTTCTTGTTGCTATTTAACTTAAAACTCATTATGTATTATGTACTTTTTACTTTTGTTCTTTAACAGTACATAATATCTTTCTCCCAAACTGAAAATCAGATTAAAAAGAACCTTCACTTCAGCAAGCTTTTAATTAGATTAAGCAAACTACTGATGATACATAATCACACGTGGGGGTAAATGGATTTCACCATGTACTTGCAAACATCTTGATTCTAATCGCAAGACAGACAGAATAAACAATACCAAAGCACTCTCGCACAAAAGACCCCTTTTGTTTCCTCAGTCCTGAACTTTTCCGTTGCGATTTTCCGTTTAACAGGAACATGGGAAATGCGTTAATAGACTAATGCAGGGAGAAGGATCTTTCAGTTTTTTTTCCACACAGTGCAGCAGGGGACCTGCTGCTGGGTTGTTAATTTAATGTCCTTGTGGCCATAAACCTGTTTGAGTGGACAGAGGGTTTACTGTTCCCTCTTCCCGCATTGTCTTATTTACTGGCTGCGGCAGATGCCCTTGTCAAGGCGAGATGTCGTGCTCACCTGTCGTGCTTCGCATGTGATATCGAACAGCTGGTTTCCCTTAGAGGGAAGAGCCCTCGTTAAAGGTGCAACAGCAATTTTCAATCCCGAGTCAATTACAGCCTCATACGGCTGCCTAATATAGTGCACAATATAGTCTAATATGTAATGTTGCTGTGACCACTGCCAATACAGGCAGAACAGCAGGAAAGAGAGTTTCTTCTTCTCATTATTATTATTAGAAATGTTGTTGTTGTTGTGGTTTTTGTTGTTAGTAAAAAGGATTGTGCTTTAGTCTGTGGCTTTTCCTGAATGCCACAGAATCCCAGAGCCAGCATATATTTATTATATAGTTTACTGGAAACTGTGTGTGACAGAACAGGATTGATCAGGAGCACCAGGCCATGGGGTATAACGGAAAGGACATTAATGGTTTGGGGGCATGTTGCTAAAGTGAATGATACTTCCAGTACGAGAGTAAGTTTCCCAGCACTTGCAACACCAACATGTTTTTTTTTGCCCTGTCAATGTTTCTAGATTGTTTTGGTTCTCTGAATGGAGTTGCTGTGGGCTGGGGCCCATGTCCTTCAGGCAAACACATCACTTTCCCACAAAATGGTTGTTGTTCTGTGACAAAGCTGCTAAAATGTCACAGTGACATTATGAGAGTCCTTCCCCTCAGTGTGATGAGGAGCTTATTTCCATAAAACATACATCTAGTGATATTATTGTACACCCTCGGCCAGACGTCACAGTAGGAAAAGACGAGCAATTAAAGAACATCTATTTTTACAGTATTACTAAATTCTGGTCCTGTCGTTCCTCGTCCCGGCAAGGAAATGTGGAATAACGAGATTAGGAACAGTTCTCATTAATCCTCTCATGCTCAGTCACTGTTTACACTTTCCCATGCAGGCATACCAAGCAGCGTCGCCATGGAAACAGCTCTCGGCCAATGGAGGGCAGTGCTGCCTGGCCATGTGACCCGATGCCTGTTGAGCGATGTATTGGAGTTGGCAGTTGAGTCTCCTGCTGATCATTTCTTACAGAAGGAGAAAAACAGAACAGAGGCAGGGGGGAAAAAGCTCCTTATATTACTAAAAAGGGGGAGATTGTCCAGTTCAAAGCCTCTGAGATCCTTTTGACTCCCACAAAAGAGGCAAAGAAAGATCACATGGTTTATTTGGTGCTGGAATATTTCTACATGCTACAAAGAAAGGGAAATAAAAACCACTCAAAAGCTTTAGGAACAAAACCCATGGTGTGGTGAAAAGATTTGGTTCTGGCCATTTAAATAAAGATTTCCGCTCTCTGCTATGAATTACACCATAGCTTGACTTTGCCTTCTCCTCAACGACAGGAGTGTGTTGTATTTATGGAATTATGAATTATTTTTAGATATGCACCCCACTCCACCCCACCTACCCACATACACCTGTCTCCTCAGCCAATGCGTGCCAAAAAGGGAGTTATATCACTGAAACACAAACACACACACACACACACTCACCCAATCAAATAAAATAAAATGTTGCCTTGTTCCCATTGAAATTAGCCAAACCATTTTACATGTGGTGAGTGGGCACATTTTAAGGAGTAACCCTTTCCCTGTATATAGCTTTGCATACCAATGACAATGAAATAACCATTGTATAACAATCACAATATGTGCAAAAGCAACCATAGATCCATATGACAACATTACCTATTGCAACGTCCAAGTGTGTTGTATCGGACTTGACACCACAATGTATATCAGACAGAACATTCCATCAAAAAAATTGAACATCTGTGCTCAATTCTTGTTCACACCTGCAGCACACTTTGAAAAGTGTTCCTACTCCCTGCAATGATTCACCCGACCTTGAAAACAGCTGTCTGCTTCCATCAGGGCAGCCATGCTTCATTCTAACGATCCTCCCCAGACGGATGCCACAGGGGTGCAGCCCAGGGCCCATGGATGGAGGACCAAAGAAAGCTGGATGGATGCCCATCTCCACACCTGTCACCAAAGTGGATCATTGCCCCGTGTCCCACCTCTCTCTCTCTTTTTTTCCTTTTCTTTCTCTCCCCCTCTCTCTCTCTCTCACTCACTCTATCTTTGTCTCTCTCTCTGTGTCTCTTCACTACATTTCTCTACCTTTCCCCTTCTCAGTGGCTAACATTAGGTCTTTGTTAAATACACTTTGAAAATATATTTTTGTAGTTCATAAGATTTCAATTTTACTTTGCTTTTTTGTTCAGTGTGTTTAACATATGTTACGGTTAGTTAAAAGTATCTTTCTCTCTGTTGTTTCTCTCTTCCCCCATCTCGTTTCTTTCTCATTCTCCCCTCTATCTCTTCTATCCTCCCTCTCCCTCTCCTTCTATCCTCCCTCTCCCTCTCCTTGTCCCTTTCTTTCTCTCTCTCTCTCTCTCTCTCAAATTCAAATTCAAATTCAAATTCAAATTCAAATTCAAATTCAAATTCAAATACAAATATGCTCCATTCGCACGACAAGTCAACTTGTGTCGCTAAAGCATTAAAGCACACATACGAAAACAACGGCTCCAGTGACTCCTTCCAAGAGGGGGAAAAGAAAGACATCCAAGTAACCCTCCCTCCCACCTCCCACACGCCCGCCCCCACCTCCCTCTGGCCTAGCGATGCTGTGCAGAGGACACCATGCTGGCCGACACGCCCTGAATCACATCACCACACCTGCTCCCCCTGCATGCACGCCCAACCTCTCCGCGGGACCCCCGCCAACAGCACAGCTGATACCCGTGGCCCGGGGTGCAGCTGGCGGGGAGGGGGTCCAAATCCTGCACCCAGGGCACGGTTGGGCACACACCAGCCCGCCCTCCGCGACTCTGATCTGTAACCGGGCGGAGCAAGGAGGGGCGCCGGGACGGGCGCAGAGGATAATCGCACGCCGCGCCGAGGCTGCATTGTGCCGCAGTCCCCCTCCTCTCATTCACATGGTAATCGCAGTTAACTTGTGAGTTTACACAGGCACCGCGGGCTTATGGATCCGGAGACGCAGGATGATCGCTTTCTGCCTCGTTATATTTGCCGTCGGCGCGCGGTGATTGCGCGTGTTGTCGGGCTGCGAGGGATGCTATCGCTTCGCGCTGCTTTGCTTTGATACCTGACTTTTTTCATGCCAAAGGTCTCGCTATTGGAACGTTTTCAAAATCGAATTGCGGTGTTTTGAAAGACGGCCTTTGCTTTCCCTGCGCTAGTTCTGACGTTTTCTCTCCTGTCTGCTATTGAAGTACCTCGAGACATTTGTTGTAATTTTATCGTTAAAACAAAAGAGGTCAGAAACGTTCTACTTTTGTTATATACTAAGTCGTCATCAAAACTAAACTGAACTGTGGCCACAAGTGAGTGTCTGAGAAGGCAGCCTTTTGTTCCTGTTGTCTCACTGTCCTGCATTTTAACATGGACGCACCTGGCAGCGCTGAATAGGTCACCCTTCACATGGCCACAGTTCTCAGAGCATCCGTGTGGAACTAGTTCTGGGCCTGTATGCCCCAGAGTATAGGAGTGCTGATCTAGGATCAGGTTTCCCCCTGTCCACATCCTAACATTATCCATTATGAACTAAAAGGCTAAACTGATCCTAGATCAGCACTCCTCTCTGAGATGCTTTATGCATACCCTGACTCCTGAGGGTGCAAGCTGGGGTTCCGCTAGCTTGCAAGAGTTCAGCAGCCGCTCTCCTCTGGACTTGTTCATCGACGGTCATGTGAGACTGTGTGGGTGAGCAGTGACTAATGTCACGTCTGTGAGCATGGCAGCAATGTTTTATTTCATGTTATCACTAAGCTTTTGAAAGAAGAAACTGACGTATTGGGATGAAGGCTTGTGGAATTCACAGATCATTTCTCTGAGGGATTTAAAAGGGGACCAGCCCTGATTTCAGAGTAAAACAGTAAAAATCTAAGAAGCTGCCTATGCTCATGGCCCCCATGCTGAGATTTTGAAACTGGGATGTGCTCACACGTGTGCAGTTACTCTTCACGACCTGCAGATGGAGCCACAAACAGGCCATTAACTCAAAAGTTCCACAGTGTGACAAGCAAAAGCAAATGCACCGTAATGGATTCCACAGACTTTCACATGGGAGAAAGGGTATATATAAACGTGATATGAGAGTAATAAATAAATACATACTAAACTAGATCATATTATGAATATATATATACAGGCAGGAGTTTTTGAAGGCCTTCTTATGCCGAAAATAAGGTTTATTGTATCTCAAGCATTCTGGAGATTCAAAATGCAGAAACATTTTTATCACTTTTGTAATATAATGCAATGTTTTGTATATATATCAATCGTAAACATATAAAATCAGAATAAGGTGTTCACACAGAACAATGAAAAAATGGTAAAACATGCTTACTATATTATAAATACTACACTGCCACTCATGCTAATTCATTAACAGAATTGCATAGATGGAAATTATGCTTGAACATTATAGAATATTTCAATATTACATCACTTTTTTATTATTTGGCAAGTTCTACAGACGGCCAGTCATGACTTGTATCTGAAAACATAATTGCTCCTCGCCATGGCAACCTGCGATGCTTATTAATCAGATTTATCCGAGTTGTGCGGCCCACGGGAAAGTTGTGTAGGAAACAAAAGTCGTCTCAAAGCACACACAGTGTGATCCTCGCCTCCCGATCGACTGCACACTGGCACCCATAGAACGTCCATCATCCTCAGTGTCTTTCTCAAGCTGTTAACAGGCAGCCTATCAAAGCGAGTTATCCGGGCAGGCTTTCATTCAATACACAAATCAAATGCAACCCAAGGAGCTGTAGCCTGCGAGTCTGTTAGCCACCGGGATGGGGTCTTACAGCTCTGTGTGGAAAGGGCCTCACTTTGGCACCCGACCGTCCGATCGATGGCGGGGATTCGAATACCCGGGCGCCCACTGTTGCTCGGGTCCGATAAGCAGGTGGTGGGACACACTGCTGGAGCCTCACACGGAGACGGGCCAAAGCCCAAATCTCCAGAAGGTTCCTTGCAAATCGACGGCGCAACACACCGAGCCTTGGTTTTCGGTAGACGGCCGCATTGCTGCGTAGTGCCATGTTTTATTTAGAACTTCTATTAACTGCCTGTTATGGTGCAAGCAAGGACCGCCTTTGAATGGGTACACTTCAGCAGTGGTGCACAGTAAAAAGTTCAGTGTTAAATCACCTCTGGCAGAGTACGTGTGATCCCTTTTAAATGAGCACTGAACGTTTTGCAAGGATTATAGTGACAGTATTACAGTGATGTGGCCTTTAACCCTTTTTTTCCACCATATTTTATACACTGTCTATATGGTGTCAATGATGTAATGCATTCTAAAGACATTATTTATGGGTGCATGGTAAGCAATAAAGAATAACCTTGCCTGGAAATTCATTACCGCAAATACTAATTACAAAATTCCATCAATCTGCACATAACTTAACACATGAATCTATTTCACATTCATTTATTACTGGACCAGAAGGTGCACTTTAACTCACATAATTAAATCATTATTTCCTAATAAATCACATGTGAATTTGCCAGTCAAATTTTTCCAGAGGTTTCCTTTCGGTGACCTGTTTACGCAGGGACCTGCATAGCGTGCTTCCAGTAGGCCGCTTCGGCCTAGAACTGAAATCTTAAAACAACACATTTTCACACCATGCGACCGAACTAAGTGGCCATTCTAAACGATCCCTGCCCCTGTGGTTAGTCCCACTCCCTGTTTTGTGGATGCCTAACAAGTTTTTTAGCGTGCAGAAGCGTTAGACCAGCTGCTTCCCTGGAATCAATGTGTCACAGTGATTATAGAGGCCTTTTAAACTACTGAAGCCAAACTTCAAATGCACTATTAGCTTTCTTTTTCTTCTTTGGGGGCAGAAGGGGGTTCTGTGTTTTCTTATGTAGAGTGCATATCTTTCTTCAGTTTTCTTTTCGCGAACATTTTCCATTGCAGTCATGGATGATGTTTAGGAGCAATCCATCATAGTATGGAATTCGCAGGAAAAGAGGGTTCCGTTCCTCTCTCTCTCTCTCCGTTCCTGTAGATGTGCACTTCTCCAGTAAATCAGACACAATTAATCTAGCCAGATGATGAATAAAATGTACTCAACAAAATTAACCAATAAATCGGGGGCCCATTCGTCGAATTTGATAAATGCACGTTTCCCTGTCACGCCGCTGTCTCTAGCCTTCCGGAAACCTCTTTCATCTGGACACTCTGCACGTCTACTTGGCCGAGCCCCCCGAGAGGCCGGGATTAACTGTTCCATTGTCAGCGCTACGCGATCCCTTTGCTGCCTGCCCTACGTGTCAACGACTCCCACAACGTTTCCGTAACGTTTCTGCGACGCTGCTCCAGCGTTGGGGCAACGCTGGGTGAATGTGAAGCGCAGGGCTAGTCATCCGGGACATCGTGATTATCGTAGGTGGAAGAGTAAAGTTTTGATATATATATACGCCAGTGGACTGGCTGCTCGAAGCGGCTGGCTAAAACACATATCTGCAGCTTTAGGGTTTTTAATGGATGATAATATATTATCGTGCGCATTGTATTTATTTTTGTCACACACTGCATCATCTGGCTTTCAAGTTCTATACTGGACAGTGTTGTAGGTAGTGACCTATTTATCCTCTGCTTCCAGGAGTATATGTTGGATGCACATCTATGGCATTGCGTCATGCCATAAAACAATCTGAAATGCTGTAAAATGCTGTAAAAAAAAAAAAAACTTGTATGAGAGTGCATTGCCTCCATAGCCCTTACCTGCGTGCCTCAGGAAGTCCGAGAGATGAAGCATTTGAGACTAAATCTCAACTGAAATTTAAAATTAGCGGATTAAAAAGGGACAGAAGATGTAAGCGTAATTAAAATCAGATTTTTAAAGAAATTGCTCTCCACTTGACAGTAAAGAGATAAGCAAACTCTAAAGTTTCAATGCTGTACACTGATCAACTATAAAGCTGGTGTAATGGAGCATTAAATAGCCTCCTCTCAGAACCCAACACGTCTGTCTCTGGTGAGTCAATTAAAATGGCTCACCACCTTGATTCCGAGAAGCTAAGACTCCGCCCCTTACTTCCAAAGCACCAATCCCTGAGGATGGCTCGGCTCCGACCATTAGCTGAGGAGTGGTGGGAACAAGTGCATTCCCCGGGTACGAGTGAAGCCCAACCAGTGGGCTTATAAATACACCCACAACCCTAACCAAACCCGCCATATTTCCAATCTCTCCATACATACAGTAAATTACCATCAAGACACATTCCTGCTCGCTGTCCAACAGGATATATATCACAGTCGCAGTGACAGTAACCAACTGAATTGTAGCTTGACCATGGCATTATATATATATATCAAAATATACAATACAATATGATACAATACATTGTAACATGCTATTATCTGATTCAACTTTGACAGCTACGGTGTCAGACCTCATTCCCATCCGTCGCTCTGCTCACACTTTGACCATGGCAGGAAGAGGCTGCTTTACACACAGAGAGTGTACTCTACATCTGAAAAAGAATATCAGCCACTACTATGGTGGGAGGCCTCCCAGTGTCTCTTTCAGCGAAACGTTATTAACGGCAACGTTTCAGGAGAGCTAACAGAGAGCTGTCACAAGGCAAATATGCAGATGCATAGCCCCGTAAACAAGTCCCGAAATTAATTTTTGAGGCCGAGTCCAGGGGAAGGAATGGCGGTAACATCAATGTGGGTCAGCGAGCAGTGAAAAGCTCGCATTGTGCAGGCCGGAGGTATGAGCGGTGAAATCCCATGAATGTGCACTTCTCCGGAGCCGTGTACAGTCATGCGAAGGTTACACAATCCGCGGCCTGTTTCCGCGGAGTTTTCTTTGGCAGCCGAAGCTATCCGCGGCTTCCATCTCCTCCCGGCCGCCGTGTTTGGAGAGGGGGGATCTATTCCAGAGCTCGGTGAAGGCCACAAAATTGTGCACTTCATTTGGGGAATATTTATTTTCTCAGCTCTACTTTGCCATGGGGGTGGGGTGGGTGGTGGGGGGGAGGTTAGCATTTTTTTTTGGTCTTTTGCTTTTGCCAATTCAATTTGTTTTGCCTCTCAAATTTTCAGTGACATAGTTTCCCCCAAAGAGAGGAAATAGCTGGAAGCTTACAATTAGCTTATGTAAAAACAAAAAAACATGAGCCATAGCACACCAGACAACCTCAAAATGTGAAAGAATGCTGAAATGATGAGGGTGTGTGTTCATTAAAACACTGTTAGCTGATCCTTTATCCGACATTCCACAAATCTATAAGGCAGTATTATTTGCGCTCATTGCAAGCTAAAATGCCTTAAACTGTCTGTCTCTTATGAATGCAAAATAAGTTTGAGACTGGTTAGATGTACTACCTCAGGTGAATTTATTCATGTGCTGTTAAAAAAACTAAAAATAGGGTAAATTAGTCAATATATGGTCAATTATACCATATTATGTTTTAAACATTTTTATGAATAGAGTTTATAATGTTTTTTTAAATGTAAATCCATACAAACCCACTTTATTATGTTTTTCTTAAGCACAGTGGATTTTTCACATACAGTACATTTTGTATTTCATATTTTAACACATGTTATTAGTATACATCCAGAGAATTTTCATCCAGGACTGATACACTGGAGACTGTACAGCTGGTCTCAGCTGGTTGTCAGTTTGCAAGTGCATTGTGGGATACGGGCTCAGTCATTGCACTCGGTGTGGCGCCAGCTGGTGAGTGGGAAGAATTCTGTGCCCTCTCCGCCCCACCGTCTATCCATCCTTTCAGGTTCCCCCTTCACCCCTGTCACTAGGATCTAATGAGCCTGTCCCTGTCTGTACAGTACAGTACATGCTAAGCTCTCCTTTTGTTTTACCCACCTGTTTTATCTCCGATTTCAGCTTTGTGTTAATTTATGTAAGAATTAGCTCCTGTCAGTGTGTGCTCCCATAGTTATGCAAAAGGATTATGCTATGATGTTAAGATATTTTGTTTTCTCTCTCAGTAACCTCTTGAAGACCTTGAGTGAGGGGAAGGGCAGGGGAGGAGCTGAGAGGGCTGCTCCTCCTCTTCCGGCTGCTGTCAGCTTCCTGTTTCCTCCCTAAGGCTGGGAGACCTTCAAGGCTACAGACAGCAGTGGCCTCACCAACACACACGCACACCTGATGTTGATTGGTACTCAGCTAAGGTATATCTAGTTGCCTTCATTAGGCCCTTCATGAAGACACAGCCTTCGAAGAGGGCCTAACGAAGAGAGAGGCTTTCATGGGCATGGCCGCTGTTCTGATATTATTTTTCGGTTTTATCTCCAGTCCTTCCCTCCAAATTTTATCAATTTTTTACTTTGGTTACTGATTCTGGCAAAAAAGGAGAATAAAACAGTAGTGGCTCATTCAGCCATTTTGTTGTTGTCTTCTTTTCCATCCACTTACCATGGTGCCATGTTGCCAAACATCAGTCTGGAAGCAATGCTCCCAGCTTGAACCATTTTTTTTTTTTTACATGGCAGAACAATTGCATGTTTGACTGAGGTCAGAACCCGATCCCCCTGAAAGCCATGGATATGCTGAGTGCAGATGCCAGACATTTAAGATGTGAATATTCCACATTGCTGTTAACGTGACCTGCTCTTTTTGTTCTCAGGTGCACAAGCCCATTTGAAATTGGTTAGAAACACTGTAACAGTGATGTAAACGTCAATCACCACTTCCAAACGTTGGTAAACATACATTTAAAAGACCTTTGCATAGAGGGCTAACAGCAAATACCAGCACCCACAAACTTTACATAACTAATGTCTTCATCGCATGCAACAAAAGACGTGCACTCAGAATGGCTCCCACTACCCCTCGTGCATAGACAAAGGAGCAGCAGGACCTCGCATTAATGTGGTCTACTCTTTCTTATTGGCAGCGCAGACGAACGACACTAATGTAATCAGTGGGCCAGAATTAGCATCTGGGAATGAGTTCTGCTCATCTGGAAGAGGGCTGGGACGACTGACCTTCAGGGCATGCTGTTTGACCGTCTGTTTCTGTAATAGCGCCTCGAACCCATGAAATATTCATCCTCCCGAAGTAAACCAGCGCAGCCTGGTGGAAAATCCCATCAGCGTGCTGATCCTAATAAGACGTGGACAGAGCACTCTTCGGAAAGGACCTGACCTCTGATGGGAAAGCCAGTGAGACCCCACCGGGAAACGTTGCACGAAACAACCGGGAAGGATGACAAAACAAGGCCTTTTGAAAAAAATATGCGATCTGTTTCTTTCACTTGGAGGAAGAGGGGGCACGTTGAATGTTTTCCTGAAACAGATGCGAGCCTGCTCTAGGCCATACACACAATTCAGAAGATAAAAACAAATAGAGTTTTCTGGGGATAAACGCCGGGGCTCATTTGGGACTGTGTGGTGGGAAATAATGCCAGTGCCATAACCACACAAAGGTATTCCATCACCGATTAGGATTTGGCGTCATTGAAAACGGGAATTTCGTGTTCACGTCTTTCTTTTTCTTTTTAAAAAATATTTTTCTTTTTCTCTCCTAGCTGAAAGCAGCAGGGATTCAGCAGACTGCGCTAGTCAGACATTGATACGTCTCTCCCCCAGGAACTGAATATTGTACACTGTCCACATGATTGAATGGTTCGCTGTGTTAGCTTGAAAGTGATTGCCATAAATATTTCATCAGGAAAATTGCTCCGTGCAATATATTGCTGGCTGACAAGGGGAGCCCGGATACACCCGGCAACAAGGGCTGCAGCGCTGGTTGTCTTGTGAACCGGGACAATTAATAACCCTCTCCTATCCAGGGCAATGCATAACCTGGTCATATCTCATTTACTGGTCGTTTACAATATCCGTGTGCATCCGCTTTATATTTTTTCATATAATTTCAAATATCGTATTCCTTAATTTTCTAAAGGTCACCGATGATGTGTTGTTTGTTTTGCTCATTTGTGCCCATTATAAGCTTCACTTATGAACAACAGCATCCTTCATTATAAAGAGTGTCTGCTTTAGAGGAGCAACATCATTGGGTGCTTTTCATGTATTTGTCAGATTTGTACAAAAGCCATCCAATTGCATTACAAAAAGTCAATTTTTTTGTAAATATAACTGAAGGTGGGCAGTTTTACTGATGTTTTGCATGGTTCCTTCATTCCTTTGAAAAAACAATAAATCCAGCCACTTTATGCTGGGATTCTAATTCTCTGGATACTGTACAGATGCTGGCAATAGGAGATAAGATGCAAACACAGATTCCGCATGAAACAAGGTTTGTTTTCTTTCACAGACAGCATTTAATTGAAATTCTATCTCAAAACATCTGTATTGGACATTTCGCATGTGAAATTCATGCACTCAGTGACTGAATTCATCATTGTTTTTGTCATGTTTGTGCACTCATAAACACAACTACATAAACAAAAAACTATTTGGAGTCGGGGGCTGTACTTTTCAGGATGCTTTCTTTAGTAAAGAGCTCAATCACCACATAGCATGTATCAATACTCACACTAACGTGGGCGCAACAGGCGGTATACCTACACTATAGTAAAGTAGTACCTAAAAGGTGCCATACATTACATTTTCCATTAGGGGACATTTTGTGGGTTTGTATTTCAAGGTTAATATTAGCCATTAAAGTAGAAAATAAACCCATATCATGACCATTTGCACTTTTATGATTTGTACAGATGTGTTTACATTTTTCCAAATATAAACACATCTCTGTCTTATTTGTCATAACTGATGCTGGTGTTGGTGCCAAGTATTTTCATGGTCTCCTACTTTCTGAAACCTTTTGCAAGTCAGCATAAAGCTTTTATTAGTGAGCTAAAAAGTCTCACTAAACAATTGGACATTCAATAGGAAATGTTTAATTGCACACAACTAATGAAATCCCCTTGCACAGCTACAATGCTGTTCACATGACGTTACACATTATGTTACCACCTTCATAATCAATATAAAAACATATTAAGGTACAAAGTCACACGCTTGACTATTTTCATGCAAAATAACAGTTTTATGAAATATTAGAAGACCATTCCATAACCACTCCATTCACCCGCAGGAGTGTAATTAATGTGCTCTTTTGCATGATTAAAAATCTTACATAACTGCTTAATCAAATATTGAATATTAATAACAAATAATAATTCCCTCAGCATTCACATTCAAAGGCCATAATTATACACTACGATAAATTATGATTTTTTTGCGTAGTTCAACTCAAAAGAAAAAGGCATCATGAGTTTCTTTACCTAAGAACACGGTTCCTGTTGAAAAGGACCATTAATAATGTGAAAACCGAAGCAGGAATGATCAATACCTTCCTTTGCTCATTCATGGCAGGTGTATTTTTATGCTTCCGCACTGAGAACCCCTTCTGCCCCCCCCCAAAAGAAAAATAATGAAACTATTAAAAATGCAATATTTGATTAAAAGGTTACAGAAATTGAAATCAATGAAAGGTTCAAAATGCATGCCGGGAGAGACGTAGACACGCTCATGTGAAAACTCGAGAGTCCTGTAATGACACATTAACAATTAATAATGGGACAGATTGTAGAAATGGTCACAATCGAAAAAATAAAGATGTCTGAATGGGCTGATACTTTAAGGTCATCCATAGCTGTGCAAGCAAGCATGGTGGCTTTTTTAACCCTGAACCCTGAAAGATGTGTGTTGTGTGTGTATATAATATGCCACATGGGGTGTGAATGCTGTATTTATTTGCACAGAAACATTTGAGCCAGTCAGAAATGAGGGAGACTCTGTATGCTGTGTAAACAGAAGCTCACACAACCTGTGTGGAGATGGATCACATCGCACAGCTTGCTTCACACACGATTTTCTCTCCTTTTCTACACCTTTTCTATTTCTTTAAACTTTGACATAAACACCCCCCCCCGCCCCACACACACCCTCATACTGTAATGTACATGAGCAGCTTTTTCAAATGTACCACCATTCTGTTGCATGCATGTTAACATAACAATTTACAATTACAGTGAGATTTAATCCGAAGCAAACATTTGGCACAGGTTGTGGTGACTACCATTTATTATTTTAAGGCATTTTAAGGGCATATGGACATTTAAAAGAAAATCTTTCTTTAAAATTGGAAGTTTCTTAATGCACATTTAAAACAGTGGACAGATGTGTCTGGGTGGTATTGTCACTTTTGGCGTAGTCTAATGCATTGCGCCTGGCCATCTGGATGAAGCTGCTGACCCCTTCCTCCCCCAGACAGTACAGAAACAGTAAGGGAAAGATGAGGGATTCCAGAAACAGCTGACAGGAATGGTATGCGCGCTCTATGCCCGCTACAGAAACTAGCTGAGAAGGAAACCGCAAATAAAGAGAGGGATTGTTCACCGTGGAAACTGCTGTTGCTATATCTGTTAGACACTGACGCCGTGCAAACTTGAAAATGTGTTATTCTCTTACCACACGGAGTCAGTGGGTAAAAAAAGCTCAGGCCCCACCCACTCACGTGAAACAATTAGATCAGACTTCCAAGGCCAATTGTGAGATTTCAATTCGCCACAGTCTCAAAACACTTTGTGGAACTACACGGTGCATTGAGAGTTCTCCTGATGTAATGCGCTGCAATTGGAAGCGTGTTCCTCTGCGTTAGGCCGCCCACCTGACCGCATTGTTCGAGGAGCCGTGGCCGCTCAAAGCCGCGCGCGCCTCACCGCCAAATCCGCGCGGCTGAGCGCCACTGAGCGGGCGAGAAAACGGAGGCTTATTGGGCCAGTGATGGATGGGCTTTCCCCAGAACGCAACAGAGAGATATGAGATGTCGACAAGGAAATCAACGGCGCGGCCCGTGAAGGAGAAAGCGACGCGAACATTCCATTTCCCAGCCATCCTCGAGGAAGGAACCGGGGCGTGCGGAGAAGATTCTCGGACGCAGACGTTCCTGAACAAACAGACTGGGGGACGCGCCATTGATTCATCATTCACCGCTCATCCGTGTCATCCTGCCCTCGTCTGCCTCCCGCCCTGACAACACCTGGGAGACGCGGATGTTTTTATCCTGCAGAGGGAGGAAAAACGATCGCAAGCGATCAAATCGGGCAGTGCCGCCGAACCCCGTTTCCTTAGTGATTTTCGCTCTCTGCCCTTCACGGCGTTTCAATCAATTAAACTTCTCTTGCTGGAGCCGCAAAGACAACTGTAAAATCTGCCTGGCTTTCATTCATGGTTAGAATACGAATTCCCGAACTGTGGTAGGGAGCACTTCTAACAGAGAAGAAAACAAGATGTTTGGACCATTTAATGAGCAGCCCGGGACCAGGGGGAAGGAGGGGTGTTCTCTCTTACGTAATCTGGCCAGTCCTCAGAAGCTTTATCCGAGCTGAGAACATTACACAAGCTCAGCTGTCACAAATGTCAAAGCACTGCTCTTACAGTACATTCAATTACTTTTCCAGAGGGAGTCTCGCACGTACTGTGTGCCACATCTATTTAATTCTGTTTAAAAAGGTTGCCACACATGTCGGTTCTCCAGCTGTGCCACTCTTCCTTGCCGATTAAGAAAGTGAGATGATGGGACGCCGAACAGAGGAGGTAACCTGGCAACCTGTTTTGCTTGTGATGATGAAAATGTAGGAAATTCCAGGACCGCATACAGACAGGAGTCTGTATCTGTCCAGATTACGTTACATCATCCGTGAATCATCCCGCAATCAGGTGGATACGTCCATCCTTCCTCCTTCGTTTGCGGCATGAACGTCGGCGATGTCAATGATTAGGCTGTAACTTACTGCTCGGTAACTCTAGCGATGATCTCTAGCCCTGTTAATGAACTCTTGTAAGTCGCTTTGGGTATAAACGTCTGCCAAATGAATACATTGTAAATTGGCTCCAGAGAAGGCCTAAAAAGGCATCCAAATGTGAGTTGTTCTGAACACTTCGCTTGGGGGAGCTAATGCCCAATCGTATTCGAAGCAGCGCTCGATGCGAACAAACACGTGATGTTGGCCGCCGCTTCTTTTCGTGCCGCAGTCTACAAGTTAAGCTCGCGCAGACACGAAGAATACGTGTATGTCGAAGCGCTACGTGACACAGCCGTGCATCTGGAACTGATTACACAAAGGGTCTGTGGCATAGATTTATCTCCCTGTCAGAGCTATGCGAGCCTCTCCTTTACATATAGCATGCGCCAAAACACATTACAGAACTCACACGCAGACAAGCTGTCAGTTCAGAAGCGGCACAGCGGAGGTATCGCGGCCTAATTGAGTTTTCTTCCTGGTCTTACAGTTGTATGCTGCGCCACGGCTTTCCTTATCTACGCTGTCGTTATGTTAACACGCCCATCCGCTTCGCGTTCGGCGACGTCAGCTATGAGCCTGGCGTTGCATCATTTTTTGCTGCCCTGTCAAATTTTGCTACCTCGGCAATATGATGACAATATGATATATTCCAATTTGAGACTCATGTGACTTAATATTGACCATAAAGGAATAGTATAGAACAATGTTAATTGAGTCTATTGCTGTGGGGAGTTACTCTGTCCAAGCAGGCATCGCTTTGTGAGTAACCCTGTGTGGTTGGTCTGGTACCATGCATTGATACTGTAGGTAGCAGAAAATGGCCCTACGCCACTAATGAGCCCATTGATGCGAGAGGCAGTGCGTTCATTCGGCAAGGAGGAGGTGCATGACTGCTCAGCATCCGTCCTTTGCTCTGGCGCACAGAACAGGCCGAAGTGTCAAGGACACGCGTCGCCCTCAGTGGATCACGTTTGCGTCTTGCTGCCCGTCTCGCCGTTGGGGACGCGAGCACTCATGTCCACAGGAAGTGACACAGCGGTGCAGCGTGTCTCCGGCACCTCGCTTCAGTGCCACTGACGGCGTTCAGCTGTGCACGCGGCCGACCGCGCTACGGTGAGAAACTCACTTTACTTAGAGTCGTCCGTTTTGGCCTGCGTTACTGTGTGAGTAGGGACTGTTTGTGCCATATACGCTATTAATAACAATAAATAATGGACTGTTTTTGTATGTCGATTTTCAGGATACTCAAAGTGAAGGGGAAAACTCACCTTAACCACCACCGATGTGTAGCACACACCCGGCGCTACCTGGCGCTACTCTCTGGCATTTAAAACACACTAGGAGGAAGCCCATACCATAAGATAAGTGTAATAATAAACCTAGTTCTGTGGAAATGTGATAGCCAAAGCTACTGCTAATGATCCATCATAAAGAATGTAATGTGTTGACATTTCAAAAATGACATTTTCATGCTATCATTGTTTTCCTGTTTGTTTACATACTGCAGCGAAATATGTGAAGGGTATTTCTGAAGAAAGACAAAATAATCATCTATGTGTCTGATAACAAAAAAAAATCAAAATACATATTCAAAAGGTGAATTCACAGGGACAGGAAAGAAACATTTATTTTCTTATTATGGTTTAGTCACATGGGGGCTTGAACCAACTTGAATCAAATAGTTGAGTTATAAGACATTTACAGTACAAAGAGCTTTCAATGTTTGTATTGAAAAAAAAGCTAAAAATTGGCATGCATGATTTTTTTGCCCGACACCAAAGATAAACAGTCGGAGATCTAGCCAAGATCTTTGTCATTTTAACACTCACAAATATAATTTTGTCTGTGCTGTCATATGCGCTGTCATATTTCAAAATTTATATAGATGAACACGATGGCTTTCAACACAGTGTAAATTATGCTGATTGTGTTAATGGAGACTATTAACCTTCCACTGCGTGAGCCCTAAATTACCGCTACGAATGTGAAAGGCCATTCTTCCATAGATTACCTCCCTGATGAATAGACCTCTACCGTCTCTGTTTTGGTAAGAAGGGAGGGAGGGGGGGCAAGTCGGAAGGGGGTTCGAATTTCTGCTTTCATTTTTATGTCTGACGTTTCCTACACATTATCTTCTCGCCGTAAAATACTGCGGACGAGCGCAAAGCAATTAATCCCGAGTTCACAAAGGAGCGGCGCACTTAAGCTCTCTTATCTCCTCTGTACCCTACATCTGCAATAACCTTGAGGAATTACATCCTTACAACTTTTATGCTGGCCGACGTCATTAATTATCTTAATTGATAATGCGGGAGATGGATCCTAATGCGTTCATGCCGCCGGCCCCCCGGCGATCTCGATTCGATGCACTCGACGATGTGTTTCAAAGGATGACCCCGCGCTTGCCCTCGTATTTAATTCACGCATAAAAATATCTTATCATGAACACGGCGGATGCATTAAGCGAACAAAGCTTTTGCTGTAAATGCACTCTCCATTTCAGACGAGCTCGTTTGAAAGAGGTCGGCCCGGGAAGATGAGGTCTGACGCCCCCGTCAGACTTTCGCCGAAGTACGTGAAAAACAACCTTGAACATTACCCGCTGTCCGTCTTTGAAAGGCTGACTCTACCCGACAGTGTGAATTGGGCTTCGCATCGTGAATCCATCCACGAAAACAGACATCAGCACTGGTGACTGCTCTAAGACCAAAGGATAGATGTTGTGTCTGTTCTTGGTAGAACAACATCATGATGTCAGAGCTTATGGGCAACGTGGCACGGTGCAGGAATGAGCAGTACTTCATTCTGCAACAACTGGTCACCTGACACTCCCATCCCTACGAGGAGACAGCAGCCGCTCATCTCGATCGCGGAGGGTCCCTGTCGGGGGCACCTCAGTGTTGGAATGTCCTCCCAAGGGAGACAGACAGAGGTCCACAGCAGACTGAGAAACCCATCTCTTCAGACTGCACCTTGGCTGCCCAACTTCCATCCTAGTAGCTCTGTGTGCCGCTAGCAGCTATTTTTGTATAAAAGTTGTACTGACTGTTAATGTGATATGCTGTCTCACCCCATTGAGTGCACTTATTGTAAGTCACTCTGGATAAGAGTGTCTGCACAAGGACTTAATTGATATTGTAGTAGTGGTGTTACCTTAAGCCTCAAGAGATTGTATGTTCTTATCTTGAATTTTTAAATATTAATTAAATTTTTTGTGTAAAATGGCCTTGAACAACACCACACTGCCCTTTAGCAGGACAACTAACTTATCTCAAAGTTTGGCAGAGTTTTCTGGTTTAATGTCTTCTACACCAATAGGTGATTTTTGCAGGGTTTTAAAGAAAATACAATCACATTTTATTATGAACAATTGCTTCCTCTACAGCACCCCCTGCTGTCACCGCACAGCGGTTACCCCTTCTGCGCGATCACCCAGCTCAGGGCCGTTTGTCCCTTCACTCGGCAACTCCTACCCAACAAAAACCGTCCAATAGCATCGCAGACAGACCCACGGAACCCTGCGCAGTTCTGGAATGCAAGCACAATGGATATAAACGACGATGACTCATCATGAACTGAATAAATAAATAATAAACGACGTTGAGGCGGTGGTCTACTGAAAGGCCTCGTCGTTCTTGATCTGCAGTGTACCAAACGCAAAACACTGGAGAAGAAGTGCTCTGCAATAAGGACGCGCCATTAAATGAAAGTCCAAGATGGGCAAAATACTTTTAGCACTTTAATTTATGGGCCCTCCGCAATATTGTCGCATTCTGCTCCGCGGCAAAATGGGCAAGGGGAAATGAGGGAAAGCAGAGCCACTGAGATACGGATTAACAACAATGTGGCCTGGATTTATCGCCACGCTCTATGCAGAAAACAGGACCTCGGTTAATTTCCGCAACGGTGTAATTTACACCTTTTTTATTGGGGCACTTCTGACGGGTGGGCCAGAGATTGATGGGGGGCTACTTTTCACTGTCGCGCTCGGCTGCATCAAACGGGCCACAGACTTCAGAGGAGCAAGGTGAACAGGAAACGATCAGCGTCGACCACTTATGCCCCATATGTAAAAAAAGAGGAGAAAAACACAGAGGGGAAAAAGAGTTGGTTATCAATGTTATTGTACGGAGCACAAGTGGTCAATAAAATAACAATTCAAGCCTGTGACCTGCAGGAAGGTGAACACGGAGGTCAAGTTACACGCTTGTCTTTGTTTGAAGTCGCACTAAGTCATGCAAGGTGAATTACATTTTACCCTTTCGTTTGAAATGGACACTTTTGACCTTTACTTTTGTTTGCAGAAGGTGAAATCTGATGAGCAGCGGATAGATTTTAAATTTCGGAGAAGTCGTTTTTTGCTGCATTTGGAGCCCAAGGGGGCTTAAATGCCCAGAAATGTATCTTCGCAGGCCTTCCGCAATCTTTACCAAAGGTTTGAACTTGCATTAAAATCATGCATAGCATTAAGTACTATACTGCACTTGTTAATTTATAGAATTGTCACCTTTTCCAAGTGAGTCAAACAAGGACGTGAGTTGAATTATTTTTTAAGCCGTTAATTCAAGTGTATAATTAGTCCGCAATTAGTGGCCAAAAACTGAATTTTATTTTACTATGGAATGTGGCTGTGCTAATCTTTAGCAGCATGTAATTTGCTGTCAATGAAAAAAAATGAGCTTCCACTTTAGAGCAAAGGCCAAAAATCCATAATTAACGAATTGTTACACAATAATAATTTTCTGCCCATTTTAATGCCTGAACCTAATTCATGATTACTCAGTATTTAGTCTAATATACTAAATATGAAGCAGAAATACAGGTAACTGCCAAAATAAAGAAAACACCAACATAAAGTGTATTAACTGTTGGTCTTAATAGCCACCAGTGCAGCTTCATTATGCCTTGGCATAGATTCCACAAGTGTCTGGAACTCTGTTGGAGAGATGCAACACTATTCTTCCACAAGAAAATCCATAATTTTATGTTTTGTAGATGGTGGTGGAAAACTGTCTCAGGCACCGATCCAGAATCTCCCATAAGTGTTCAATTAGGTTGAGATCAGGTGACTGAGACGGCCATGGCATATGGTTTACATCGTTTTCATCGTTTTCACGCTCATCAAACCATTCAGTGACCGCTTGTGCTCTGTAGATGGGGCATTGTCATCCTGGAAGAGATCACTCCCATCAGGACATGCTTCAAATGTGCTTCAAAATGACCTGTGTACACATCAAGGCCAATATCCCACTTTCAGAGATATCAGTGAAAATATATGAATCTATTCTGATTAGATAAATGCAGCGATGTTTCAAGAACATCACTGTTTCCCAATCAAAGTACATTTCCCCAAGAGAACTCAGACTCTGGCCATCATTCCCTCTGTCACGGCAGCTGGATGGTGTTTTGGGTGGCATGGGAGTTGTAGTTCTTGAAGACTCCAAACATATCCAACATTACTATTGAAAGGAGATGGCTCCTGGTGGTTTTCAAATACCATGCCAACCTATTTCAGTGTACAGCATTCTAATGTAAATGAGACAGCGTGGAGGCATAAGCCACACAAATGAGCGCTAAATGGCACGTACCTCGGGGGACTGGTTTAAGTTGCCTGTCATTTTATATGAATCCACATTCTCTTCAGGGTAGGCCCAACGGGGGTGAAAACAACAAGACTGTGGAGAGTTCTCCTTCTCACGCCCTCCAATAGCTGATTAGAAAGAGAAACGGGGGCCTTGAATTCATTTTTCATAACCATATAATTACTGGGTCAGTGAGAGCCAAAGCCACAGCAGGTATGGAAATCTTTTTTCATGCATGCTTACTGCCTCTGATTAACTTTATTTGCATTCAGCCCAGCCCAGAGCCAGTGAAAGCTTGGTGTGGGATGTATTTGAAATATTCACAGGCATGTGTGTATGTGTGCTATTGCGAGATCCTGGGTTTGTTTCCCAGGTTTTTTTCTCCCAAGGTTTCATGTGAATGCAGAATATTAAAGGAAATGAACCCTGCAACCCTGCAATGGGACTCATGCGCACATTTTAAATTCACTTGACAAATGGTTAGAAGCAAATACTGTACAAGGGAGCTCTTGAAATATGTTAAGCTGGAGAAGCATTATTCACAATAACCTCCCGTGGTGTCAAAAGCAGCAGAGATGCACTGATGCACCATGGGACAAATGTATTCTCTTTCCGTGTGAGAACTACAGAGCTGCTGTGGAATTTTCTCCACGGTGACAGTAATTTCTCAAGCAATGCTCCTCTTCTGCACATGAACAAGTGTTCTGGAGGCCAATAAATCTAATTTAAAAAAATGCTAAATCAAACCTCAAATTTCAATGCCAGACCAAGCCACGAATACATAAAAGTGTCTTTGAGCTTGGGTGTCCAATGAAGTAGGTTTGCAACGTATCAAATTTAAATTCTTTTTAGATGTGTTGGAATCTCTGTCGGTGGCCAATTACACTCTGGAAATCTTCAATGACCGACTGTGAAATATACATTTTCTGTTTACGCATGCGTTTAATAGCCATAAAATATATGCATTTAAAATGGACACGTGGGGCAATGTGAATGTAATACAATTCCCCTTGAACTGATATATCTAGGATTCACAGAATTTCTGGCTTCTGTGGAACTGTTCCCAAGAAATATCCACGGCGTATGACCAATTGCACGATAGAAACATCGTGAATTTTAGAGGGCTCCATGTAGAAAAATGAAAAAAAAGCTACTGGGCCTACAAGACATACAAAAACTCTTTGATGGCTGTTTCCTCTCTCTGCATTTCCTTGGCCGATTTAATCTCGAATTGTTTTGAAGCTCTCCGTGACCTGCGCTTGTCAGAGACGGAGGGGGGGGGAGAGGCGCTGAATATTTATGACCTGCGCTCGCGGGTGAAAGGTCACAGGCACGAGACTACCGCGGCAGCCAAGGTGCTCCCCCGCTGCTCCACAATTAAGACACCGCAGAGAGGTCGAGCAACAAGAGGGCTCGGGCGGAAACGGGTTGAGGAGCGCGTACGCTCGCAGCGGACACGCACGCCGGCCGGCGCGTGAGCAAGGGCGGCCCGTCGGGAGGCAATAAGAGCGAGAGGGGGAGGCTGAGCGGCGTGTCAGTCAGGGGGATGGAAGGGAGCGACCCGCGAGGAGGACACAATTCTCCACAGCTTTCCCTCCAAGGCTCTTCTCACTCCTTTTATTAGGCCCAGGCTGACAGCTGATGTGTATTTCCTGTTCGGACATCCATGAGCTGTTTTCAGGGAGAGAAAAAAAAAAACAAAAAACTAGGGGAGAGGGGATGATGAATGTCTACACCGAAATAAAGAGCAGCCCCATTTAAGAGAGGGCGAAAGAGATTTTGGAACAGCAGGCTGTTAATTTAGCCTTTGCTTTTCTTCAATGGGCAACTTAATAAGATACAATATGGTATCACTCGTCCTTCATTAGATAGCCATTCTTTTTCTCTAGATTAAATGTATGACTACACAGATTTTATTTGGCTAATTGCAAATTTGTATTTTTAATGTATATTTACTGACTAGGTTGTGTTTACTGACACATCTGCTGGTTGCCCTCCCTCAATTGGTTCCATTTTAATTAGATTTGTTTAGCATCGGTCGCTGTCATATAAAAAGCACAACTCCCAAACTGCAAACTGGATGATTCAATTATGACATCTGCAGGTTGTCACATCAAGCTTCCACACCAGAATTGCGCTGCGCTCAAGATTTTGGGATGAGCCCGTAGCTGGCCCACCTTGGTCTGCAGGATCACTGAACAGATCCCTGCCCTGGCAGAGTAGAAATCACCATGCGACAAAACTATAATCTCTTCGAGCTGTTGCGGTTGCCATGAAGCGTTGCCACGGTCACGTGGTGACAGTGGGAGGGGTAGCTACTCAACAGGTGCACTCTTGATGGGTGGGTCTATTTCTTGCCCCTCTCAAGACTGATAAGATTCTCTATCTCTGTCCCGGTAGTTATGCTGCCACAGTTAGCTCCTGGCGGGGTCATCTGTTGCCCCCATATTTAATTCTGTCCCTATACACACGTATTGCTTTTCTCTGATTGACTTGTACTTGTTTCGGTCGCCCTCTCTCACCGCTGGCCCGGCTGCTCCGAGACTCGGGTTACCAAAGTGTTGCCTTTATTTTGGCAGCCACTATGCATACCATGTCATGCGTTATAGGAGAATACAGTGATCAAAAAATGAGCCAGAGATGCAGGCTTTTTGAACTTTGGTCTGTCTCTTATCCGAGCGTATAATATGGAAATAGAGGTCGAACACAATAATTTGGAAGAAATGCCCACTTGGGTATGTCGGATTGCTATTTTTTTATTATTATTGTATACTGGCTCATTTTATGTGTGATGTGTTTGTTTTCCTCTTCAAAGACTTAAAAGGGCTTTGCTTTAGCTTTGAAACCGGCTTTGAAATGGAATTCTTCTGAAAAAAGGACAACAAAGAGTTACCTAATCTGCCTGTTTTTGTCTTGCTGAGGGTATTGGGTTTCTGCGGAGTATAAACAGTACAGACCCACAGAGAGCTTCCTTTATAGTCAAGGCAAAAGGGGGTAAAAATGAAACACTTCAGCCTCATTAAGACTAGAATAACACAAATGGAATGGCGTAATGCTGTCTCTTTTATCCTGACCTTCCCAAATTGCCACTGGGAGACAAAAAAATAGAGAAATAAATTAAAAACAACGGCAAAAAAAAAAGAATTAAAGTTTTGGTACCAAAGAGGACAAGCGGCAGTCGCTCCAGGCTCTGTGCTCCTGTGTCACCGTTTGTCGAATTCTGATTGGTTCCTCAGCCAGTCCTGGGTTGAGAGGGAGACTATTTTTGTGCATGTTAATATGAAACTGAATATGAATTTCATTCTCTGAAATCACTGCCCCCATTTAAAAAAATAAAAAATAAAATAAAATACAAATACAAAGGAAAGAGGCATATTTCCCAGAGTGATTTAAACTTTATTATGTCCAAAAAATTACCTATTTATTTTATATATATATATATATATAAGAAGTAGAAATAGGCAATTGGGCTGGGCTAGAAGAGTCTCAGCTGGGTGGGGACTCATTGGAAAGGGGAGGACTGGGTCTATCCGCCGGTACCAGCCCTGGCACCCCCCGATGAACACTTGTGGTACTGCACCCATAAAGGATCCCTCATATACTCAAGCGCTGCCTTTATTTTGGCAGTTACCTGTATAGATATTGTATATACATGGGCGTATATGTTTAAAATACAATTCTATTGCAATTACACAGACTAATTTGTCTGCAAAAAATGTAAGTAAAGCTAAGTAATTTGGTACCAGTGTGAGGCTTTTTTAAAACTCATTAACAGCTTTGAGGCTTTGGGCATGATTCCAGTCTGTAAATGAATTAGCAAGTCTATAGTGTCATTGTAAAGGCCCCCTGCTGGTTAGGGTATATCTCTTTTGATCAGAGTTTATCCACAGTATGCTACGTTTATCTGTAGCATCTTCCCCCGACTGGGAATTAGACTGGAGGGGGAAGGGGGGAGGGGGATCTGTTTATTTTGTCTAGTGGTTTTCTGCACAGACAATATGATGCTCAGCTCTACTGACAATACTTTTAATACAATGCCGTTTGAAAGGAGAAAAAAATAAATCACTGTCTTGACTATTACAGTTTCATGTTAGGCCATATGCTATATTGGTGTTCAGCTGCAACTGTAGCTCTTGCATGGTAAAGAATATACCATATATCACTATCACTATATAATATTAAACCGTGGCTTGGGTTAATACTCGATTCTGATTGGCCGACAGCCTATATAATTGTGTATATGCTTGGCAAAGTGCCTCAAGTTCTATTTTTCATACATGACATAGCGTTCGCTTGGGAACAATAGAAATATTGAATGACACATTAAACATTTACTTTTGATTTATTCTGTAGATCTGGACACAGAAATTTGGTTTGAAACCAAAGCAATTGCTTGTGGCCAGAACTTTCCTGACACTGTGTCAAAAACAATATCAATCTAAAACAGACATTTACTTTAGGGAATTTGCTTCCAAGTATCAGTTTGTAGGCTGCTTCACAGGCCTGACATACAAATGACAAGAATCATAGTTATAAGCACCAGAATTATCCGAAAATGGCTGGTGTGGATGCAGGTTTTAGTTCTAGCCCAGCATTAAAACAGCCCTAACTCAGTTAATCGAGGTCTTGATTGAAAAGCATGATTAGTTGATGAGTTGAATCTTGTGTTTTACTGCTGGGCTATAACAAAAGCCTGCACCCACACCAGACAGACATTCTCAGATAAGACTGGACAGCCCTGCTCTACAGAGTCCCTTCTGTCCTTCAGTAAAAAAAACTGCTTTTGCAGACGGCTAACCAGTTCTTGCAGTGTATCCTCTCCAGCATTGAACAGCCAGGGTGGAGTTGTGTAGCTAGCTAGCTAAATTATCTCAATCATAAATGTCTTCACTCGTGATCTAAGAGCTAATATAGGTAGCTATGCCAGCTCGGTAGAACCCAAACTCTAGCGCCAGGTATCTAGCTATAGCAGCTAATGTGTACATTATGGTTTTAATTTTGTACTTGATTAAATGTTTGCAAATATACCATATGCTAGACCTGTAAATTCAGTGAAACCTTGTGAACTGTGAACTTTTTTCATTTGTGCAAGCTAGATAGCATGTATTAAAATGCGTGTTCAAATGCTGAGTGTTCATTGGTCAAGCCAGGTTTAATTTGAGGTCAGTCTAATTCATGTTACAACATAGTATGTGCATGTGCTGGGGGAGAAAAGGACAGCTTCCAGAAGTCTTCATAAACGTTTAATTGTCTGGCCTATTCAGCTTTAGAAATGAACAGTTTTCATTAGTTTCCCAATAACAGTTAAGGGGCATGTTGTTGGAAATGTGGAATAATACAACTGTTTGTTCTTACGCACTCGGGGGAGAGATAGTAAGCAGGGGAAGTGCAGCGATTCTTTTGTACATGTGTGTAGCAAAATATAAAACATAGCTTAGTGGTAGATATTTTTTTATTCCTACACCTGAAGACTCCTGGATTCCCCGTCGAGGCAGTTTCTTCGTGAGTACAGAGAGTACATTCTCCAAGAGCTCCAACAAGCACTGCAAGCTTCTATTTTACTTGTGTGAAACCTCAATTACAGACTTTCATTTTCCCATTACTAAATAGCCTACAGTCTGCTTGTGTTTTTATTTCCTATAATACAGTTTGATGGCGTATTTAAACTGATCGACTCCATGTCGTTGTTTAAATTGTTTCAGGTGTTGATTGGTACGTTTCCCTAAAACATCATTGCTAACATGTGTGTTATTTAGGGTGGGGCCCCGGGTCATCTGAATGTATTTTATTGCATTTGATTTGTATAGTTTTTTCACCACACAATTCAGATCACTACAGAGAAATAGTGAATTAATTTCCACACCTCAGAGCTAAAGGCCGAACCTCTCGTCACCCTAGTTGAGAGTCGGCCAAAAACATATTCTGCATGCACATTTGACTTTAATTACCAGGCCCAGTTTATTAACGTGCTAGCAGCTTCTGAACTGCACTCCGCCAGCAGAGTGGCCTAAGTGGGGTTACAAGTATGCACACAGTATTCTATATATTTAGTTGCGGTCACGGTATCAGAGATATACAGCAAACCAGTCCAATGCCGGGGCATATACCAGAATATATGGCACTTCAGGGGTGGTTAATGGCCCTCTGCCTTCCGACTCGCCGTCCCTGCCGTGCCGTATATCCTTGCATGTGTGCGCCGTGTCCTGGCTTATATCTTACACACGTAGCGCTGGAGCGTCGGGGTAAATCTTGGCCCAGGTGACAGTTTTGCCACCTGTGGCCTTGATATATTCCGGAGCCATCTGTCCACTCGTTTGCCGTACGCGCTGCAGAGGCCTCCTCGCACACAGAGGTGCCGTTAATGCCGCTACATTCGCAGCGTCGCGGTGACAGAGGCAGCCCTTCTGCTGCCGAGCCTCCCCCTCTGCAGAGGAGTCTGGGCTTTTGAACTAGGCTGCCGGGACTCTTAACTCAACGTTCGTAATGCATTTGCATCAAATGTACTAGAAATCACTGTGCTTTGCCTTCGGTGCTGCCGTCTGGATGGGTGCACCTGGATCTGTAACACATACATTTCATTTGATTGGTGAGCATGTTAGTTCTGATACCGTGTGTCATAAGTCTGGTCTAATAAGCCAGTATGTCTTCAGCACTTTTTTGCGGGGTGCCAGTGGAATAACATGCAGTGCAACGAACTGCAACAGTTACACTTGTTGGCAGAAAGAAAAAGGTAATGAAAGCATTATTTTAAAGTCTGCTGTCGTGCGCGAAAGTGCACGAACCATTGACCTTAAAGATAAATATTTATGCTGTTTATGCACAGATCGCACCAGAGAATTGGAATGTATGAGTTTAAAGTAGTAACGCTGCATAAATATCAAGTAGACTTCAATCGGGACCTTTGTTTTAGTAATGATGTATTACTCCTGTGAAGGTAATTGGAAACGCATCTACTGTACCAGCAGCTAATGGGACACTATATTACCATGGCAGGCCTTTTTGAACCTTGCATTGGGCTCCCTGTGTGCCACCCACATACCTCTACACCTCTAAGAACACATTCATACACATGCACCGTGGTGGAGGAGGAGGAAAAGAAAAACAGGGCCATTTCCCAAAGATATTTTCCCCGACAGGTTCCTGAAGGAGTTTAGAGTTTAGGCCTGAAACGAGGGACAACATCGGACTGTCAACATGCACACACACACACACATACATACATAGACTCTCTCTTTCTCTCTCTCACACACTTGCACACACACACATACACTCACACACACACACATACATAGACTCTCTCTTTCTCTCTCAGACACACTCACACACACACACAAACATAGACTCTCTTTCTCTCTCACACACACACTCACACACAGACAAATTCTCTCTCACGCAAAGCAAGTTCTCCCCAGTTACCTTCAAAAGTGCCACTGAGAGGATGTTTAAGAGAACAAATCTCAGACATTAGGCAGATGATCAAAGATGGTCGCGCACTGTTCTCTGTAGCCATTCCTGCTCTCCCCTCCTCTTTCTTTGGCACAGACAGACCGTGTGAGGGGCTTTTTTTCCCCTCACAGCTTGGCTTGAAACAGAGACTCTCCTGATAAACATTTGCTCTTCGGATCTGCGTGAGATTGAAAACGTCCTTGCCTTCCTTTGTTTTGATAAAGTGATTGCTTCGCACTGCCTCGCCGAGACTCTGGTAGACGGCACAGAGCGCGTCGAGCTTTGTGGAAAGGCAACCTTGCGTTCTGAGCCCTTCCTAACGTCCCCCAGAATCGAAACGGATATGCAAATGCGTCTAAGCGGCATAAGTGTAGCGTTTTATTTTTCATTTCCCTCCCAAGTCTCTGTTATGAGAGGATGTCACATGCGATCGGTCTGCATAATCGTATCAAGGCGCCCACGTCAACAAGACACAGATTTTACGGAAAAGCCGCGGCGACGTGCCTCTCCCATCTCGGTTATTACACGAGTAGCCAAGCGTGAGGAATTCAAAGGTCAGTTTATTGTGAGAGCCTCAGTCTTGTGATAAATCTGCTCCCTGCTGCACGGCTCCCAGGCTTGCTCTCTCTTATTACGGCTGTCAGTGGCATGTGAGGATGGAGAAAAAGTCCACGCACGTGCTATGTGCCACACCTACGGTCTTGAGGTAAAATAAAATATTCAATAAAGTAAATAAATGTAAAAATATATATAAAAAATAAGAAACTAAGGAACGTTCGGCCTTGAAAGCCTCTGGTTATCCGGTCTGTGCTGAATTCTACTCGGCCGTGGAGAAGAGACAGCGCGTCAACGTACGATGAACATACGAACGTGTTTTTTCAAGCGCATATCAACGCACATAATAATGAATAAAGAATGAACAGAGCATGACCGATACAGTAAATGGCTCCTTACTATTAATAGAGCAATAATAACTGCTATTAGAGTCTATGGAGGGCCAAATTATGGAACTGAATGGTTAAGACCAGCGGCACATATCAAGATGGAATGGAAATGTAACACCTTGATAAAAATCCATGAGGCAATTGTGAATTCAGGTGTTCAGTAGGGTAGAGGTACTAAGCAATAAAAATGAGTAAACAAAGCATTTTCAAATAAATTGAAAGCAATCTGAATACGTTCAGAAGCAATGTTTACCAGAGATCTCATGACATGTATTACATGCAAATTATTGCCGCAGTTCCAACAACATGTGTGGGTCTTCCGGCTCACACTTATCATATGTTTCAGCTGTGTTTGGCTTGAGATGACCTGTGTCCGCACGCCCCGTGGAGCGATTCGCTCCAAACTCAGTTGCGTTGATGGCTGTTGATTTACCCGCCCCGTGTGCAGAATGCGCGCGGACCTAACCGCATCGCCGTATCAGCTCCTGGAAGAAACGCAAAAGGAAGAGGCAAGGGTAATCTGTTCGCACTCTTTTCCCATGCGCGGCGGCGATGGAATTGATTATGGAAATCGCCTGGCGCCGCCTTAAAGAGATTTGAAATTGTACTACTTTTTTTCAGATTGACAAAAGGCCACAGACTTGTTCATACGAAGATGCAATAATCGGAGAGTGACGTCTATTTTTATTCGCTACTTTTAAAGGGATGTTTGTTCAGTTCGCTAACCGTTTGTTCCGGTGCACCCCGTGTATAAAATTCCAACCCGTTATGAATGATCGCCAAGGTTTTTAATCCTGCAAATCCAGCCAAGCTCATCAAATCCCTTTTTGGGATTGGGGGGAATCGCCTGGCCGTTCCTCTTGAGACGAACTGAAATGGCTATTTTTGGTTAACCCCCAGAGTGACACCCCCGATCGACTGCCTGGAAAAACAACATTGCGAGTAAATGTATTCCACCTCTCAATTATCTCTGCTGGGCGATAGCCCCTTCCCTGGTCTTGTGAGGGCTGTAACAGGTAGCGCTTCTAAGCGTCGCGTGCCGCCTGCCTCCAGAAGCGGCAGGCAGAGATTCGGTGGCGGTCGGGGTGCGATAAGAGGGAATGAGACCTGTTCCCGGGGAGGTGACCCGTTTTCAGACATCGGTGTGGCGGCGGATTAAAACAACGTGCGGGGGGTCTCAGGTCTGGGTAGCCCTATGAGGCCCTATGAAGACTCGAACCCGGGGCACACGCCACGGGACGCGGGATAACAGAGTACGTCACGCACAGTGTGGTGAGACTCGGCAAGTTCTTAAAACGGAGCAGGAGTCGGATGAATGGGGGCAACGTAGATCGAGGTGGAGGATATAGAATACGTAGGCTGAGGGGGGTAATGACATCACTCAAACTGCAGACAGGGGGTAATTGGAGCTGCTCTCTGTTGTGGTGAGCGCACAAAAGCAGTATTTGCACAAAGCATATTTTATAGTTACTTAATCATTCTGGGTGACTTCCACCCCCCCCCTGCCACATATATTTAGTCGAGGTCCACGGAGTGTTTCATTTCTTTGTAATAGAAACTGAACTATTTAAAGTGGGAACAGCTTGCTCTTGTTGTTAAATTCAATTTTGCAGAGCATTGCGAAGAAAAGTGGTAAGTCTTATATATCAAGTGAATAATGTGTTTGTTTTTGCAAGACGTTAAAGTGAAAATACACCGAGGTAGGTTTTTAAAAAATAAATTTTTACTTAAGATTCTTAATTTTCTTCTGCGGGTAAACAAATTGCTTCCACGGAGAGAGCGATTCCAAATGCCGCCTCATTACAGCCAGGCTTGATTACTTGCGGAAACGTGCGGTTTCTGTTTGTGTTGATGCTGGAAAACGCTACCAGGGACCTCCAGCAGTCACCGGACCCGACCAGCCTGAAAACGTTCTTCCTTCATTTGTTTCTTCCTGCAGCAAACTTCAATGACAGCAGTCGGGAGGCTAAATGAGGCCTTTCAGATAAATGCACTTTAATTCTTTCCCCCACCGGATGAGGGGCTGATGGGGCTTTGTCCATTTGGGATGCACGAGATTGATTTTCATCCAGCACAAAAACACCATAATGACCGTCCTTGTGGGACTCCTCACAGATGGGCCGGTCTTATTGTGAGGCTTTTTTTGAGAGTCGGGAGGAAAACAAGGACGACTTCCCATGATTCCACAGCCCAGCACACCTGCTCTGAAATCAAGCCCCAAGGTCAGTAAACAGAAGCGGGGGCCTTCGACGGCAGGCTGAGGCCGCCAGGGACGGGAGAGCGGGGGGATGTTTTTTCTCCTTTTTAAGTTATCCTGAAGCAAACGCACCTCGGAAAGAAATTGAGCGCCGTGGTGATGATGTCATTCCTCAGTGAGGCAGTGATGGATGCTGATGTCATCGCGGGAGAGAGGCGCTTTTGTTTTGGGAGCGCGCCCACTCCGCAGAGACACCGCAACGAGACGGTTGAAGTGTCTTTGACCTTAGCCGTGTTAAATGGCCGTGTATCCACATTGTGGCTACCCCTCTGCTTGTGTATGCTCAATCTTTAAAAACAAAATGTTTTTTTAAGTCTGACCTGTATGAATTATGGCACATATTCAAGACGTTATGAGTTTAGCTCACTTTATCTTGTACTCTCGGAAAAAACAGGTACCATGTTGTACCCTTCCGAGAAAAAGAATGTTGCTCCTCATTTCCATTTCAATATGGCTGCAGGTGTGAATAAGGATTCATTACCCTACCTTGGTTACATATCTGTACCTTTCCTCAATGTGTAACCTTTTCACTGGGAAAAGGTACAAAACTGTATCATGAAGGATATTATATGTACCTTTGATGGTACAATTTGTACCCTGAGGAACAAAGGTTTACCCATTGTACCTTTATGTTTAAGTGTGTGAAAGGTAAGCTAGGTTTTTACAAAGCAGATTTAGAATTAGCCAGCTCTGTGGATTCAACAAAGAGCATGATTTATCAATGGAGAAAATTATGATAAAATCAGTACAATCTGAAATCTGAAACAAACGTATAGTTTTAATTGAACCAACATTGTGGAAATGTCTGGATGCATATATGGCATGCAAACAAGGTACCCCCATTGATGTACATCTACAGTAATGAAAATAACTACAATGGCACAACACAAGAAAATGCCTCAAATCTGGCCCATTAGCACTATTTGCTTCTGTATCACCTCATTGGAAATGACAATTATGTTTAATACCTCCTTAATCACTGAAAATAATTTCCCTTTTAACGGCAATTCAGTTTTTTTTATATATATATCTGTGAACGCATATTGCATTCAAATTCAATTTGTGTTTTCACCAACATATCAAAAACACAGCAACAACAACAACAGCAGCGTCGATGCTTTCCCCCCCTCCCGCTGAAATGCATTCTCCATTTCTTCGCTCACTTTTGGGAGAACAAAGCTCTTTTCCACGTACAAATTGACTGCTGGAGACAAATCTGTGGGATAAGACGGGCCTTTGTGAGACGAGTGTTATGAAAGACGATCCCCTCCGCGACGAGCTTCGCCTCGGCTGCCGTTCTCCTGCGGGATCGCCAGTTCTGCCATCCTTCCCTCATTGTGATTCGCCGCTCATTGTGCAACTCTCCAGAGGCCCCTCAAACCAATAATCATCAGCCACTTGGAAATAAACAGAAAGCTTCGCTAGGGAACTCTTTCCACGAGCTCCGTTTCCCTTCCCAGAGAAGAGTTTACTTTATCCGCGCACGAACCTGCGGCACAGGACCGACGGACAATCTCGGGGCCGTGAACCGACGCCGGTATCTGCATCATTTTGTTTGTCTTTCAGAAAGGCCAAACATTTCATCTGAAAAAAAAAAAAAAAAAAGTGTTGTGATTATAATTTTTTTTTTTACAGGGCATCCAAAAATTGATCTTAAAAAATAGAAAAATAACAAATGGGGGAAAAAAATATATAAATATTTATCTGCAATTTGAGACTGGTAATGGTGCCTCTGGAGTTACCGCTGTGCCAACGTCGAAGGGAGCGCTGCAGCTGAGGTTCATGAACTCCTCCGTTGCTGCAGAGCAGTGACTGCTGTCCACGCTGCAGGCCGCGCGGTGCCACCGGAGAGCCTCCCGCTGGCAACAGCTGGTAACCTGTGGGCACCTGGCACCAGGTGGAGGAGAAGAGACACGAGGACCCCAGACCAACTTAACCCAACCCCAACCCTGGCAGGAGGCAGCTGCTGTGTCCCGACGCTGTGGACTCCCTGTCCTGCTCCCAACACAGCCCAGGCTCAGATCTATAATGTCTAGTCTATAGGACCCAGTATGCAGAGCCACAAGTGTTTTTTTCATTGATATTATTTATATAGGTTTTTTTTTCCATCTAAAAATAAGTATGTTAGTTACATGTTATGTATCAAATAAAATGTTTCTAATAGATATAGATCATGGCAAACTGCCCATCGAATGCCTAGCCACCTTGTAGACAAGTTATTGAATATACAGATGAAATCCATTGATATTGTATATTGACATCAGTATGGTACATCCTATCACAGTGTGTGGATGGTCTTATTGTAATGGATGTACAGGTAACTGCCAAAATAAGGTAAACACCAACATAAAGTGTCTTAATAGGGCGTTGGGCCACCACGAGCCACCAGAACAGCTTCAGTGCACCTTGGCATAGATTCTACAGGTGTCTGGAACTCTATTGGAGGGATGCAACACCATCCATTAAAAAAATCCATAATTTGGTGTTTTGTTGATGGTGGGGGAAAACGCTGTCTCAGGTGCCGCTCCAGAATCTCCCATAAGTGTTCAATTGGGTTGAGATCTTGTTAAGGATATGGCCATGGCATGCGGTTTACATCGTTTTCCCGCTCATGAAAACCATTTAGTGACCATTCGTGCCCTGTGGATGGAAGAAACCACTCCCATCAGGATAGAAATGTTTCACCACAGGATAAAAGTGATCACTCAGAATGGCTTTGTATTTATTGCTGTTCACCTTGCCCTTTAAGGGTTGAATGCACCCCACACCATAACAGAGCTGCCAGAACCCTTCATTTACTCAAGTGTTTCCTTTATTTTGGCAGTTACCTGCACGTTGCACTGTGGCAGCATGTGACTGTGCTGGGCAGTTCTATCTTGCTTTTGCTCAAGCAAAGAAGACATGATTATTTTCTCTTTTAGAGTAAATGTGTTTACACAGAGGTACTTTTGGTTCATTTCCCTCTGTTTACATCTTCTCTCTTTTTTCATCGAGAATGCTTGGAAAGGTCACAGGCGAACACTTGTTTGAGTCTGTGCTCTCGTTTGGAACAACAGTACAATACAGTTAGCCAAGAATGCACAATATTTATTGTTACAAATACATGCAGTATGTGGACAGTTGTGTACGTACCACATAGTGTATTGTTGTTATATACAGTAAAAGTGGCTAAGGCTTTACTATGCATTAAGAAATGTCTTTCTTTGAATGAACCATGCACTGTAAGAACAGTGTTCTTACCATGAAGTGACCAAGGACACCTCCACACATTTTATTATTTGATTTTATTTTTTTATTTATCCTTTATTTAGACAGGGAAAGCAGCGGAGAGCAGAGCCCTCACTCACAGCGATGCCCTGGGCCCAATACACAAGAAGAATTACAAAAACAATACATAAAATAAATACACAATACAAGCAAAGAAGGCTTAGGGTAAATCAAAACATCACGCGAGGCAGATACATTTCCGTAAGAATAAATAATTTATCTGGATTTCAAAGCAGTGATGCAAGTTTGTTTAAACCCAATGAGCCTTGCATGTCAGTCCATCTGTGTGGAGCATAACAACTGAACGCTGTCTTCTCCTGCTTCTGAGTTGGCGCGGTGAGCAATCAGCATCAGGTAATCCTGTGAGCGCGTACCACGATTCATAGTCTCAGCATTCGACAGAGATAAGACAGAGATTGCGCTATAAGAATGAACTCCTCTGTTATAAATAAACACGCAAATAAATGTCTGGAATTCCGAAGGAGGAACACGGCACCGCCCTCCCACGAGGAATTCAATCAGCTCTTAGTTGACGGGAGTGGAAAAACGCCGTCCCGTCCGGGTTCAGATTTGATGACTGAGAAGCTCATGACATATGGACAGCATCAGCGTCACGCTCATCAAACCACTGGATGACTACTCGTGCTCTGCGGGCGGGGCTGGGCACTGTCACGTTGAAAAACACCCCACTCTGCGGGAAAGGAGCGCTTTAACGGGGAGCGAAGATGATCACCGAGCACCACGAAGTAAGGACTGAAATCGAACTCGCCTCGTAAGAGTATGCGTTCACCCGAACCACGCCAGGAAAATGTGTCCCGCGCCATTAAGGAACCACCGGAGCCCTTCGCTGTCAGAAGAATGCTTCCATTTCTTTTCTCCCTACCTATGTGTCACTGTAGCAAAGCGGCTCCATTTTCAATCAACTTCCTTCACGGGGAGTCATTGGGAAAACGCTATACTTGAGTGATATCCCAACCCTGCTTAAAGCTCCCGGGTGGGTTACTCTGTACTTCTAAACGCCGACAGTACATATTCCGAGATGAATCGAGATCGCTCACTTCCCCCTCATAATGCCGGCAGTAATTTCCCCAAAGTTCTCGTGGGAACGCGTCCGGGGGACTGACTGCAGCACAGAGCAGGCCTCTCCTCACCACTGCTTCACTTCTGCTGGGCTTTCTGCACGTTCGGCTGGTGACATTGAAATGCCACAGCTATCGTGCCAGAGTGTTTCAAATGCTGCGCGCCACGTGCCAGTGCATTGAGCATCGGCAGCAGAGAGTAACGATGGCCCTTCCCTGCTGAGAGACACTTCTCGTAAAAGAAACCTGCGGTCAGCAGCAAGAGGCCGGTTTGTCGCCGATGTTCCGCAAAGTTAAGGCCCTGGGCACTATTCGCACCAATGTTAAGCCTGAATACATTGTTGACTTTCCCTCCCACAAATTCAAATATATTTTTCTACGACTCCTGTGTTTTCCATAGCAAGATGCAGTAAGGCATAAATTTTATCAGCTACTTATTATAATTGCCAGACCAGGTGATATTAGTTTATTTGTCAGAGAGCTGTTAGGTCAGACTAAAGCCAGACTTGCACTTTGTCCTGGCTATGCAATGGAGATGGGTCAACACGTCTGTATCAATGAACAGTCCTCCTTAAGACTGTGTCGGTAGAACCTTCCAGGGTCTTATATCCACAGGACATCTTGAAATGGCTAAAATTTTTCACGTCAGTCAAAAGAAAAACATTGAAAAAAATAAACACACATTTTTGGTAAACAGCCTGTGAGTTGTTGCCCTAATCTGAACATGCATCAGCAGCACCTTGAACTTGAATTTACGGTCAGCCTGGGGGAGCCCCCGCCCCCCTCCGCAAGTTGTTTTGCTGCCTGCTCCCCATGCTGATGTTCTGTCTTTTGCTACCCTTTGCTTTCCACTTTTATAAAGGAAAGAAAATAACAATATATATTTTTGTAATTGCCTGTATGGAGAACTTTTGTGTTTTTCACCATTCTTCAGTCTGCTCAATAGTCTCACAGCATCTAGTCCCCCCCCCCCTTGTCCTGCTGGCCGCTCTCTCCCCCACGGCTCCCTTTGTATCTCTTTTTCTGCCGCATTCCAAAGAGAGACGAAAAGGATTATGTTAAAATGACCGCGGGCCATTCACTCTGAAAACATCTCCTGCCTCTGTGGCTCTGGAAAGTTCCTGAATCAGCAGAGAGAGAAACTCGGCAAGATCTTTAGCCTCAATTCCAACACCCCCCCCCCCCACCCGCTCCCGCCACTGACCTCGGTACAAACAGACACGGTCCCCCAACGCTTGGCTATAGCGAGGCATGGAGGTTTATAATTGGATCCATCTATGAAAAATGGATATCAAAAAATATGCTCGCTATTTCTCTACCCGTATTAAAGTCAGATGTGTTTCCGCCACAAAGGAGGGAAATTAGGGGGTTTTAAAGTTTAATGTAATAATTGTCTTCATTGTTGAGACTGCTGATGTTTCTGCGGCTCCTGTACTTCTTCATGCGTCTCGGACCCCTACCAATTTGTCAAACATGCTTCACTACTTAATTTGAATGATTTTTTTTTTGGTGTTGTTTTGGCAAGAAGATACACGCTTCCCCAAACTGGGATTCAGATTCTGCCACAGCTGTTTTCCTTCTTTTTACTCTCAGCCAACGGAATCTTCTCAGAGGTTCTGGAACAACATCCCACCAGATTTGGAAATTCTGAAATCCAAGAGCCTTCCGTCGAAGCTACACTATATTTATTCCGTGACTTTACTGTACGGTATGTAGCGGCTCAACCCTTAAGGCCTTCATCCCCCGTATTCATAATGTATTACAGGCCTGTCTCAATGGGAGAAACCTATTCAACCCATTCACTGAACCCCACTGCTTTGGTTTGTGTTGCAGTTCATTGTTCCAGTGACACGACTGTCCCGCGCACAGAATGCGCTCTCGAGGGGAAGAAAAAGAAAACGTCACGCGCGTTCGAACGAGGCCGGAGTCGGGCGCGCGGTTATCCACGTGGGCCGGCGATCCAAATGTGGAAGAAGCTCCAAACGGGATGCCAGGGACCGAAAAAGCATTCGGAATTTCAGCAGCCATCGTCGGAGGTGGAGGGGAATCGCTCGGATCGGCGAGGAATGCCATTAAACATCTCCACATGTGCAATGGGACTCGGGATAGCATCTCTGCCACACGATCTTTTGTGTGTGTGTGTGCGTGTGTGTGTGTGTGTGTGTGTATCATCAAAATCCATTCGGTATGTACTGTAACATCATGATCAGGGAAGCTCGGCTTACTTCCACGGTTAATAACAAGTGCCATGCGTGTGCGGTGTTGAAATTGCTCCCATATGCTCGCGGTCATGCTTTCCTTCCAAGCTTTATGAATGAACAGGCATCAAACAGAGTGCTGGTGTGTAGCCAATGACATGCTGATGTCTGGGATTACGGCCTGCGTTGCAAACAGAGCACAATGACGTCCCCAAAAGCGGTATGGATTTCTGGCCATTGAGTCCAGGTCATTTGAACGTTATAAATAATAATGTTTTTTTTTTAACATTTATCATGTTATACGGATTTACATTCATTCTGACGTTGACTTTATTCCTCCCCCTTCATGCTATCTGTGACACATTTTCAGATAAAAAGTCAATGCGATGCGATCTCAAATGAAAATCGTAAAGTAAACTTTAGAACTTGTACGCAGTATCCTGACATGAGTTTGAATGAAAATACTTGTTCATCAAAAACATTGTTCATTAAAAAAAAGGGCTATCATCACTTCTATCAGCTAATCTGCTGATTCTTAACAAACCGTAATTATCATTGTGTGAACTTCAGCCTGTCAGCTGAAATATGGATCCTAAAATTCTGCCAAGCCCCAGGACATTTTGGCATATCCATAAAAAATAGCTTTCCACAGAAATCCAAAGCATATATGCATAATAAAACATATTTATGACTTGAAGGAGGAATATTTCCTCTGACGTTTTCAACAAAATCTCCATTGTTTTCCTTTTCAAACAATTAGATTATATAACTCTCCAGATGCGCATTTTCCCATCACTCTGTTATCACTTAGACCAGGCTAAAAGCATTCTCAGTATCCAGTAGTTCTACAGCCATTGTGTCTGAATAAAATTAATCTGTGATGATACCCTAATTTCCAGAGGATGCATACCTGTCACAGACTATGTCTACACACATGTCTACACACACGCACATGCACGCACACACACATGTGTTTGTCATGGTTTATATTAATGCAAGATATTTCAGGGCATCTTTCCATTTTGAAATGCTTGATGCATACCTGACATAGACTATGTCTACACACACACACACACATACACACACACACACATACACATACACATACACACACAAATATGTTTATCAATAGTGTTTTACGTTAAAGTAGGACATTTCATGGCATCTTTACATTTTCTAATGCAGTCAAGCTACACACAATGTTTTCTTCGCAAAGCACGTGCTCTGTGGCAGCTTCTTCACCGTGTGTGCATGTTTCAGCGAGCCATGGAGACGAGGCGCTGGTGTTTTGCATGCAGGAGGAGTATTGGAATCCATCATGACAGACAGTGGCTATAATTCCCAAACCCCCCAAATGAGATCACTTTTCAAAGCTGCCGTTCTCACGGGGGTGATTTCGGCACTGGGGTAGAATACACCTCCGTTTGCTCACGCCTCTCCAAAGCACATAATTAAATGTCTATTCGCTCGCTCCTCTCATCGACCCCACTGGACCTCATCTACTTATACTCTTTAGCAGTCAGAGCTGAAGGAGAGATAGGGAAAGAGAGAGGGAGAAAGATGGAGCAGTGGTAGAGAGAGATGGGAGACAGAGAGTGGAGAGGTAGAGAGAGAGGAGAGGAGGAGGAGAGAGAGAAAGAGAGATGGAGGAGAGAGAGATGGGAGAGAAGAGAAAGAGGGTGGGGTGAAAGAGTGGAGGAGTGGTAGGGAGAGATGGGAGAGAGAAAGAGAGAGAGAAAGAGAGATGACAGGAATAGAGAGAGGAGAGAGAAGGTAGAGAAAGAGGAAAGGAGGAGAGAAAACCAGTGTGTGTGTGTGTGTCTGTTTTGGGGGGGGGGGGGCGCTTGTGTGTCTGGATCGACCTGAAGTCCTTAGACATGTTCTCCACCAGGAAGCTTTAGCAGCAATTAACCCCATCGCCGAGAGTGAGAAGAGGGGGCTCAAAGGGGGGACCGAGGGGATCGAGGAGACGGGGGGCGGAGGGCGCCGTGTCTCTCCTTCATGGGCTCCTCTCTCAAGTGGGGCCGTGACCTCCCAACCTGGAAATTGAATTGATTTCAAGCCCCCTGTTACAAATCCTCTATCAGCCGGGGGGCTCCGAGCCTTTGAACCAGAGATGAAGTGTGGCATTGGAGTAGCAGATATTGATCCTCCTGGAAAAAAAAGACCTCCACACCACATCCTGCAGGGCGGGGCAGGGCAGCTCCTGACTGGATGCCACTAAGTGCCCCTAAGACAGAGCATGGTGGCTCATGCTCTGAAGTGTTGCTACAAGCTTAGCATGGTGGTTAATGGCCAGTCAATGTCTTACAAGCGAAGCCTGTCCCACGGATGTGACTACTAGGGATTTGGCTGACCCACTTTCTTTGGGGCCGGAGGGGGGTCAGGCAACATTTTAGGCAGTGGTCCGAGGGGCAGATGTCCTAGGATGCCTCACATTTGAAATAATTCAGAGCCTCTTGGTGATCATATCTGATACTGTGATCAATAAATTCAGCAGGTTGTTGCAATAAGGTTCTCCTTAAAATGCAATTAGAATGGGTTAGAAATATCAATAGCCCTGAATATTTTAATGACATTATAACAAGATCAATGTTGAAAGTGATTATTTGTTTATCTGTGGGTTGGAAATGCTGGCTTTCTTCGCATGCATTATACACACAGATAATATACGCATAAATATTTCAGGTTTTCAGCATTTTTGCCTTTGAAGTGAAAACTCCAAACAAAACCATTTAAGCACATATTAAACTATGATTAGTTCACATTAAAATAATATAGTTAGAAGTGAAGTTATATATACTGTTAACAAACGGATTTCTGCTCTGTCGTCCGGAGATTGTCAGAACCTGACGAGTCCGATATGACTTTACCATAACGTACAAAATCAGAATTTCACGGTAAAGCCACTTAGGATAAAGGCCACTGACGTACGAATTTCCCGTGCGTCCGATCTTTGCATCAAAATAGACGGGGGCTCAAGCAAAAGTCCGAAAAGTCAGATCCCTGCTGCCATGCAGCTAATCCTCTTATGATCACGGATGGGAAAAATCTGTCAGAACTCCCCGGGGTAGACCGCTGCTGTGTGCCTGAGAATGTCTGCATACAGCAGAAACACATCAGCAATGCACCAAAGTGGACACTTATCTTCCAATCATAACCAGTCTTTGGTGAAAGAAATAAATAACAATGACAAGTGCATTTCCTTTGACAGGAAAGACGCGCTCTTGATTGTGGGCAATGAATCTCACGCCGGCATGCAAGTAAGGCAGAAACCTAATGGAGAGGCATTTTTTGAGTGGTAAAACAGGAAAGGTAAGGCAATTCGGTGCTGATATCTTTTCACCCTGCCTGGAGTTTCAGGTGAGGAATGCAAGGCTTTTAGATTAGGTCTCAAGATAACTTGCAATGCCATACCTGTGAGCTTAATAACCAGACATTTATCTATACAAAATTAGGTTGTGGGGCACTGTTGCTATGGTTGCAAAACATGGAATATGACGTTGTAGCAGTGCGGCCATGTTACTGTACATTAAAAGATTATTTGTTCAGTTTTAAATTTCAATTGTTCAATTTTTTTATTTATTTCATGTTCATGTTTCCTTTTTTGACACAGTCTCAAACATAACTGCTTATGTACAGATATAATAATAAATAGGTAGGGCGGGCAATCAGGGAAATCAGCATTTGTCACTAACTTGACAAAAATAAAAAGATTTATTTTTAAGTACTTTTATATTTCTTCATAAATACAGTTTAGTGTGTTATTTTTTTTTTATAACTGAACTGCTTGCATCCTAGACCTTGTTTTGCAGTCATGTGCTGGATCTATACGAGTAAATCCTCTCGCATGGATACCAGGTCATCACAGGGCCAATTTCCTAATACTGTTAGCATCATCACAGGTCTAATGTCTTAACACTCTTAGCATCATTACAGCTCTAATATCCTAATACTGTTAGCATCATTACAGGGCTAATATCCTAATACTGTTAGCATAATCACAGGTCCAATATCCTAATGCTGTTAGCATATCACAGGGCCAATATTATAATACTGTTAGTATCATCACAGGACCAATTTCCTAATACTGTTAGCATCATTACAGGTTAATGTCCTAATATTGTTAGCATCATTACAGGTTAATGTCATAATACTGTTAGCATCATTACAGGTTAATGTCCTAATACTGTTAGCATCATTACAGGTCAATGTCCTAATACTGTTAGCATCATTACAGGTTAATGTGATAATACTGTTAGCATCATTACAGGTTAATGTCCTAATACTGTTAGCATCATTACAGGTTAATGTCCTAATACTGTTAGCATCATTACAGGTTAATGTCCTAATACTGTTAGCATCATCACAGGTCTAATGTCTTTATACTCTTAGCATAATCACAGGGCCAATATTATAACACTGTTAGCATCATTACAGGTCTAATGTCCTAATGCTGTTAGCATCATTACAGGTTAATGTCCTAATACTGTTAGCATCATCACAGGGCCAATATCCTAACACTGAAAAGGGGCATTCAGTGTGGAGACACTGCTGTACTGTTAGAATGATGAGTTTGTGCAGTTTCCTTTAGCCCTTGTGTTATTTATGCTGCTTACTCGAGGAATGATATGCTTGACGATTGTAGTGTCAAGTGGTTGTTTATCCACTCGAGCTGAAAGCACTTTCTGTAAGTCGCTTTGGATAAAAGCATCTGCTTGTAATGTAATGTAATTTAATGCAGTTTCAGGTCATCCTTTGCCTTGTGCAATATCTATAGTTTTGTGTTACATTGGAGCCCATAGGTTTTGGTGTTTATTTGTTTTTAAGACGGATGCTCAAGTACAAAATACTTGCTCCATTTGTAATCGATCTATGTCATTTATAATCTATGATGCAAACAATATATTTTCATTTGGGACGATTACAACAGCCACTTGAATGCTTCAAACCTGGTCAAAAAAGACTCGCTTGGGTTGCGAGAAATGATATTTTCTGCAGTGTCGGGCATTTTTGATCAATCGTATAAGGTAGTTCATATGTATTACTATGCATTGCTGGCTCGCACTGGAACTGGAACAAAATTTGTGCATTAATGCTTATTAGCATAATTCAACAGCCCCCATTATTATTAATCGCATTTCATGTACAATGTTTATTTCACATGATGGTGGTTCTGCATCCACTGCAAGGTCGGTTCTATCCTATCGCCTTCTAACACAAGGTGCAAGAAAAGCTGACAGATTTGTTTTCACATCGGTGAAACACTATAACCGTCAATCTACTGCTCTTGAGATGCAGTCGTTGTACAAATACAACAATTTGTAACACGCAACTGCACCGCTCAGAATCACGTCATTCCTGTTTTTCGGTCGAAAGATGGGAGCGGCCAAACCCTAATACAATGGAAGGTTACAAAACAATGCCTCGAAAGTCCCCTTTTTGGGGGACTCTCCTCTCACTATGCTGGAGGACTGCACAGGTGGCTGAGGCAGACAGCGGGCGCCCGATCGACCGGAACGGTGGTCGTTGAGCGATGAAGCACGGGATAGCCTGCTGACTGCAGCTCTCCCTCCCTCGGTGACACAATGGCCAATCACCCGTCGGCTTGTACGTAGGTCTCAATGCCACAGTTGGCACTCTGGCAAGGTCCGGACTGGGAGTGCCATGCTCCACCCAGGAGCCTCATGTGTGCTGACCTACACTGACAGTGCCCCCCGCTAAAAGCAGAAAAGCTGCCTCTGGCTGCTGCTGTGGGTCCGAGACTCTTTTTTCCTTTTTTTCCTCTGCGCCCTTGACAGAATGGTTTGTTCTGCAAATGACTGTGTCTGAAACCCACTGGAAAGGAAAGGAGCTGAGGGAGGGGGGTTGGGGGGGGATGGGTTGTCAGGGGGAGAGATGGGCTCTACAAAACATGCTGCCGCTCACAGGCATTGTGTCCCAGGACGGCTCAGACCATATCATCCTGACCTGGGTTATATTCCCGGACTCAGCAGTTTCCGAGGAGCTGGCACTCTGTTTATTTTTGCAAGACCATGGAGCTGAATAGACATTAATAAATACCCTGGCCTGCTAGTCAGGAGCTATCCCCCCAGCTTGTCACAACTTGTTAATTAGATAATGCAGAAGAGCGCTCTCCGTCTATTGAGCCTCCCTTGTTCAGCTGGGAGAGCTGGCCTTTGCCTTCTCTACGACTGTGACACCGCACACCGGCCTAAGAGGAGATGGAGGAGACGTTTAATGAATGCATGTTTGTAAGAATTTTTGTTCCCCTCTTCGCTTTTTGTAATCGCACATGCAAACCTGACAGCAATAGTGAGGGTTGGAGTGACTCCATATTCAGGGGAAGCAAACAGATTTTAATATCCAGCTACAGCATATGCCTGTAAACACTGAGATTTAATTATGAACTCTCTACTGCATGTAGCTATTCCAATTAGTCTAAACACGAGTCTCAACACGAGTCTTGCTTTAAATAATATTGCAATCTGGATACATGTTTGATATTTTTTTCAATAAAAAATATAAATTAAGAAATTAAGTCTGTTCGTTTCCCAGTCAGGGTCAGAGGTCATCTTCTGTGTGCTTGTTTCCATGGACACTCAGTCATCAGGACCACGTCATCATATCCTGTCTCAGAAGAAGACCGATCGCCTGCTAACAACCAGGAGAAATCCACCCGCCATTTAGGCAGAGCGCAGATCCTCCGGAGCCATCCAGTGGTCACTTGGATCCGATCCGCCATATTACACTGGGTCACCTTCCGGGGGAGGCAGGTTTTGGGAAAATCAAGATGGCGAGATGGTGACCTTCCCTTAGATGGTAGGTCCGCGGCTGTGGCGCAATGAGGCCCGCCGCATTTCTCAGAAGGTACGGATGAGAGACGTTCTGTGTGACATCACGTTTCGCACATTTCCCAAAGCCGATAATTTACTGCATGTAAATATACTCTTCCATCCAGGATATGGGCGCTTGTGTGGGCAAGAAATAATTTTCCCAGCAGCTGCTCTCCACGGTCACGGACATCCTCCATCCTGAATGCCTGCTGTGATGCGCAAAATGTTTATTCCTCTCTCTGCCAAAACAAATAAATCTCAACATAAAAATGCGTAGAAAGGACCGGTATATAACACGCCTTCACGGAATTAAAGGCGTAAAGGAAAGTGATTTCAGGAGAATGATATTTGTTGCCAGGGAGCCGCCGCCAACCACTTTCAGAAGACCAATGGCGCGAGAGCGGGATGGGGGGGGAAACCTCAAGGATTCGGAAATAGAGTGAATGAAATAATGTCACGAGCTACAAAATGAAAGAAACGCGCTTATACTCTGGGGACGGCAGCGCGCAGAGCACGGATCGGGACGCATGAATCATACCCTCCACAGCAAGGTCATCTATTTTCAAATGCACCTATTTTCAGAATACCTATGCCCAGGCAGTGTCTTAAATTCAGGTGACAATGCAAAAAGAGAAATAATTCAGACAAATGCTCTTTCTGAAATGACGGCCCATTAATTAACTGATAGGTGTGCTGTACTCAAATATGCAATGGACTGGTGCAGTCTCCAATAATCATGTTGCATACTGGCTAAATGCTTGCTTCTTGTCACATCTGTACGCTCGGGGCATTTTAGCAGCTCTACAATGCTTATGCTAGCAAACATAGAAGCTGCAGTAATTCGTAAAGTGGAGACCTGTATTAACGTATATGCTGTTGTTTTTCACGGAATGGACTGAAGGGCCAGGCCAAACTGAAAGGGCATGTGCTGAGCTGGTATAGCTGGTGTTCATATGTAATATGTACTGAAATAAATCCAATTGTATTACACATACTGTCTAATGCCAGTTTGAACAGGTTGAGCACCCATTTTTCAGACCCGGATATTTGTAAGATCACATGGCTATTCTGGTCCTACTAAGCATATAAACAGTTATCCGTTCTGCGGATAACATTACCAATGTTGCTTTGCACATCAAAGGAGGCAATAAAGTTGACAAATTAGCAGAACGTTTTAAAAGTTGTTAAAAAAGTAGGCAAATCCTGCAGTACTTCTCACCACTGGTGAGAGAGGAATTTTCAAACAACCCCTTATGCGATTACCTTAATCTGCAAAACAGGTATAAATCGCCACATACCTCTACTCCCTTGTGTTTTTGGAAAGGATCTCCCTCCCCATTCCCGCCTTTATTCTATGTTTTGATTGGTCTTCTCTGTCCAAATGCGTGTGTGTGTGTGTGTGGGGGGGGGGGTGTTAACAGCCTCGTCCTCACGACCAGGTGTGATCCTGTCCCCAGACTCCAAGATCAAATACATCAACCTTCCAAATGCAAGCAGAGCATGTCTTAAGCAAAGATTCTTAAACAGGGACACTACTGAATTGCCAATAAAAAGGCTCAATGCTCCTTTACTGTAGATACAGTGGGTATTAAAAAGTATTCACCCACTATTTCACTTATTTTTCACATTTTATTTTCTTACTTCATGGAATCAAAATGGATTTCATTGGGATTTCTTGCCACTGATCAACACAAAATACTCTATAATGTAATGATTTCAAATGAAATACGCCTGTCTGTGAGAGGCCCCACAGTTGGTTGGTGCATTTCCAAACAAGAGCTTCATCATGAAGACCAATGAACATTCAAAGTAAATCAGATAACAGGTTTTTCAAAAGCACCAATCAGGGGAAAGATATAAGATCTCAAAGACGTTGAATAGCCCCCAGAGCACCGTTAAGTCCACAATAAACAAATGGAGAGAATATGGCACAACTGTACAACTGCACAACTAGAACAGGCCGTCCTCCAAAACTGAGCATCCATGTGAGAAGCCACTTGTTAGGGAGGCCACCAAGAGGCCTAAGGCAACTTTGATGGAATTACAGTTTTCCATGGGAGAAACTGTCCATGGGACAATAGCCTGGCCGCTTCACAAATCTGCGATTTATGGAATGGTGGCAAAAAGAAATCCAATGTTGAAGAAAACACATGAAATCTCGCCTAGAGACTCTGAAACCAAGTGGCGGAAGATTTTATGGTCTGATGAGACCAAGATTTAACTTTTTGGCATCAACATTATGAGCTATGCTTGGCACAAGTCTAACACTGCGCATCATCCCATGAACACTATCCCTACTGTGAAACATGGTGACGGGAGCCTAATGCTATTGGGATGCTTCTCTGCTTGAGGGACTGGAAAACTTGTCAAAATAGAGGGCAAAATGGATGGCGTAAGATATAGACAAATCTTGGAGGAAAGAACCAAAGAACATTCACAGCAAATCCGAGAAAAGGTTTTTCAAAAGCACCAATCACCAGAAAGGTATAGGAGGATAGAAGATGTGTGTATTTCAGTGTATTTTCATTTGGAATGAAACACCTTAATTGTACACAGATGGACAATGCAGACAATTGCACCAGAGTTTATTTAGGTGTGTCTTAGAAAAAGGGGTCAATACTTATGTAATCAATTATTTTCTGTTTTGTATTTGTAATTAATGAAAGCTTTAGTTTTAAATTTTAATTTCACATCATAGGGTACTTCGTGTTGATCAGTGGCAAGAAACTCAAATTAAATCCATTTTGATTCCATGAAGTAAGAAAATAAAATGTGAAAAATACCAAAGGGGGTGAATACTTTTCAAACCAACTGCATAGCAGTATACCAATAAGCATACCTGCAATTCCTGTGTAAACGACACCGTTTTTGCTAGTGAGTCACTGCCACCACACACTGAGGTAAACATTGCCTATGTGGTCTATCGGGTTGTGATGGTGCTCACCACTTGCATGCCATCCTCCCTCCCCTTTGGCGTCCCTGGTCAGTCAGTCCAAATACATAAATCAAATTGTATGCAGTCAGATTGACAAAAAGGAGTGTGGTTAAGTTCGCCCATACTGCTCCTGCTTCCCTTTAGAAGAGGTGACAGGTGGCCCCACTGGGGAGCAGATATTAATATTTCCTTTAAAATGTGTATAATAGGTTCTTCTCCCTTTTTAAAAAAATTTCTTTGTCAGGGATGGCCTGGGATTCTACACAATGAGCGGTGTGAGCTTTCCTGGAGAACTGTGATTCGGGCAGATTGGATGTGTGCTTTGTGAGCCCGGAACACAATGAATCCTCCCAGGACTGGTTAAAATGCAATACCGCGTGCTGTAGAGGGCGTTGCGGACGTTTCCAGTAAGTGCCATTTAGAATACAGAAGCGTGCCTTTTGATGACGTGTGTCAAGGCTATACCATCTGTGAGAGGCACTGAAAGTCTAAAGGCAGCCATTTTAATTAATTTATTAAGGCCAAATGCTGACATTGGTTGTCTGAGATGAATAGAGCTACTGTTAACTTTTCCCGTCGCTGTAAAAACAACTGCACGCCGTAGCACACTGATTAAATTAGTTTGCCGTGATTAAAGTCACTATGCCAGTGTACACACAGTTAAATCACAATTTGTATAGGGTGTCCATTGCAATTACATTACAGCTATTTATAATCCATTTTTTATACTGGTTTTATTAACATAAATTAGTTGTCATTGCTATTTTTTCCATCATTCTCAGATTGTCAGTTAGAAAAGAAGATCAAATCTGACAAACATTGTTCTCCAATTAGAAGAAACAAGTTACGCACTTTTTTTTTACTGTATTTGAGGGTTTGGCAGTAAATGTGAGACAATAATGGGGAGAGATCTTGATCCAGGGATTTTTGCTGTTTGGGTCAGAGTCAAAACAAAAGCCCTCTGTTATTTCGATAGCATGCACGCACAGGTGTGCATAGGACACACTGAACCAATGTTGGCTGCAGCAGCAGCAGCAGCAGCAAAAGCAGCAGCAGCAGCAAAAGATAAAACATATTAAAGATAATAAATAAAACATTTGGGCCTCATGTTAATCATGACGCTGCTAATTGGTGGTGATTTGCGAACGGTTACATAAAAGAAGAGACAAAGCCAGCATTATATAACTGCGAACAACACGCTGAAGAACTGTCGGATTAAGATTCCTTCAGGTGGGTGGAATGCGTGATAAACACGTGGAATGTCTTTTCGGGGGAAAAGTGGGTAGCGGAGATGAGGACATGGTGAGGGAGTGGCTTGCGTCTTGTTCGGACACATGTCTCTATTCCAAACAGTCTCCTGGCGCATTCCATCTGTGTATAATTGTTAAAAAAGGTATTTAACTTCGTCTCCGTTGGCGAAGGGAAATTATGACAGCACAATGAGCATGTGTGCCATGTCAAACAAATGTGTACACATTGTCTGAACGTTAGCAACCGTTGGAAAGCAATACAAATAATATATCGTGAATCTACAGGCAATAGTGCATATATAGTACATTGTACAGGTAACTGCCTAAATAAAGGAAACACCTAAATAAAGTGTCTTAATAAGCCACCACGAGCAGTTTCAACGCTGCTCTTCAATGGTGGTGGAAAACGCCATCTCAGGCACTGCTCCAGAATCTCCCATAAGTGTTTAATTAGGTTGAGATCTGGTGACTGAGACGGCCATGGCATATGGTTTACATCGTATCCATGCCCATCAAACCATATTCAGTGACCACTCGTGCCTTGTGGATTGTCATCTTGGAAGATACCACTCACATCAGGACAGTAATACTCCACCATAGGATGAAGGTGATCACTAAGAATGGCTTTATGTTTATTGGCATTTACCTTGCCTTCTAAGGTGTTGAGTGGACTGAAACTATGCCAAGAAAACGCTCCCCGCATCATAACAGAGCCACCATTTACTCAAGTGTTTCCTTTGGCAGTTTCTTATATATTTCAATAGCAGAATGCTAATTTGTAATAAACTTGTAACCTACAAGAAAAACTTGGGTAACACAATGTATTAACTTAAATAATCTTTTTTCTCCATTTTCTGTAAAGTTTTTACATTATCGTCTGAGCTGTGGAGGCAGCTGCAGGGATGACAATATGGCCGCCAAAAAATCTGTGGTTCTATTTGATGTAAACATTGTGAACTTCTGCCACAATGATTGACAAGTTCCGACTAATGTCATCTGCTCTACACAACATTTGCATTTGCCAGCACACTATGTGGAAGCGTATAGTTCTGTCTTTCTAGGGATGTATGGCTTTGATGCGAATGCGTTTCTTGTCGTGAGTCATATTGAGAAAGTGACCTATTTTCTGAGATTGAACAGAACTGTGATTGACATGGCTTTTCTGGGTTCGGCTCCTTTGCAAATGCAGTTCTGAGTTTCTGTGACAGTTGGGTGGTGGGGTATGGATTGAGAATGTGAATGTGTTTCAGGGAGTGTTGTGACACAGCAGAAAGGGTTGTCAGATGAGAAATATTACAATATGTCCCCACTTTTATGCCAGCGTGCATGCCGTTTCTCAGGAGCTACCTCAGGAGCAAACTACAACTGAACAAACTAGTTTCAACCCTTTCATTCAGTGAAACTTACACTTAATCTCTGGAAACCTTTTTTGTACCAAGACACTGATCAAACAATCATTTCCCATCATTACCCTCCTCAGAAAACATCTTGCATAATGTCTAGCAGTGACTCTGAATAACTCTTTGAAGATTCACTAAGATGGAAACCGCAATGAAAAAAGACATACATAGTACCTTCCTGTGTTAACTTTATTACACTTCGGATCAGCTGAACTGCATAAGATGGCGACAGCTTAGTTATTTTGTAAAGGAAGGCATTTTGGCTGATGACAAACCAGTCGCCTTTGGTAACGCTATACATGAAAAGAGTCTACTGAATAACACAGTAGTTCCATCAATCTGGAGAGTCACGGCATGCCAAAAGCTCGCTATTCCGAGTGTAAAGAAGTGAACGCCGTTGACAATGTGACAATTTGTCCAGGAAAAGTACATTGAATAACAAATGACAGGCCCCTTTCAAGCTGTTTTGGGAGGCAAAGCCACTTAGTGATGCATGTCCTCCGTGGGCTTTTTAACATTCTTCGAGAATCACTGCGACGATCTGGATAATTTTCAGCCATTGTGTTACCCCTTTCTGGAGAAATGTGAGCCGTTTGACCATGCATATTTCTGTCAATGAAGACAGATTTATACTGGGTTGCTTGGCTTCGGTCATCTTTTGTTTTCTTTCTGAGCAGACAGAAGCATTTCTGCCGCATCGAGATACGGTTATTTTGTAAGAGTACTCCAGGCACCATATCTTACATTTCTTTGCAAATTCCCAAACAGACAAAGACAAATGCATCGAGGGACCGTTGTAATGCATGATAAGCCACCAGATAGTAGATGGTCTTATTTCTCAGAAGGCCTTTTTGCCTTCTATTAAACTGGAGCATATCAGGATTGATAGTCTTCCCCGATTATTTCCCGAATCGAAGAATTTGGAATTAAAATTCCTTGCCGTGAGCTCGCCTAAAAACACATTGTGCTACATTCCTTTTCCAACGTCTCAAAGCGCTCAACCGCAGCTTGCATATCGTCTTGGCAGTTCATACGCCGTCTGATTAATATTTAGATGTGGTTGTCAGAAATCACCCATCAGAGAGCGTTAGTCTGTTTGTAGGACAGAGGTTGGAAACTGTTTGCAATACTCCCCTCTCTCTCCATTGTTTGGGCACTGATTACTGATGGGAGATGGGCTTAATTTAACCATAAATGGGCAGAGCTACCATAGTCTATCGGTGACTCACTGATTTCAACCAGTCATTTTGTTCTGACCAAAAGAGAACAATGTTTTAATTGGTTCAAACAAGTCGATGACCGACAGCTCATTGTAGCTCCGCCCATGGTCAGGTTTATGAAAACTCACTCTCTCATGACTACTGATTACCCACTGAGGGACCAGCCAAATTCCCACCCAGCAATGCAGTAGTCCCTCTATGGCATATTAGCATAGGCGCTTAATGGGGTCTGATCAGTGTTCTGCTAAAGAGGAAACTGAATCACCCCGTCTATATAATCAAATGACAGAGAGAGAGATTCAGTCCATACGTCACCATCCAATAGTGAATATGAGGAAAAGGGCATAGCTCTTCAGCCGAACACTCTGCTTTTGTTTTTTTTATACCAATGATTGCCTTAATTCAGTCTCTGCCTCAGCTTTAGAGAAAATTGTAAATATTTTTTTTCCTCAACAAACACAGGCAAAATTTGCAAGCTGATTTTTACAGAGGAGGAAAACGGCTACGCAATCATCTATTGTTGTGAGCCCTCATGTTCACATTTGGGTGATTTCCATTTTCTGCAATCAAGAAGCGTCTGAAAGGATAGCTGATACGGACGAGTCACGCTCTAACCACAACAGCCCTGATTACTCCTGGAAGGACACCTTGTCCTCAAAGGAGTCGAGAGAACAGGAACAAGTACAGAAAAGAGGGAGGAACTTTGGCGGAAGGCAGACCGCGCAAGACTCATGCCCATTAGCCCCGGCAGTGCATCAACCTACTCAGTGAAAATTGCAACTATTAACACTTTTTTAAATATTGACTTTTTACCTCACGTTAAGGATTTTGTTGATGCGTGCATATATGCTCCCACATGTTCCATTTGTATTAGCCTTAGACTTATAGACCTATTCCTCTACAACATAGTGAAATGAAAATGGATTTCTGTCTTCTCCTTAATGCATTTATGCACTTTTTTTGTGATATCTTGTGTGTTCATGTGCAATGTCCTGTGTACTACCAATGAGAAGATGCAGGCTTAATTAACTTGGGTACATGGTTGTGATGAATGGTTTTTTTAAACAATTTTATTACTGATAAATACAAATAAATTAATGAAAACCTCTGGGTCAATTTAAATTCTTATGGCCAGCATTAAAACAGCCTCCTAATGGGGCCTTGATATTCTGAAATGTAACTGCTGCTGGTGCTGCTATTCTCATGCTGAACAAGACCCCACTTGCAGAGAAAACCGACACTAGCTGTATTTTGTGTCCCACCCCACCCCACCTCCCCTTCCAAATGTAAATAATTTTAAGAATCCTTCCCAATAACACAATTTGGGGAGACAGATTGTTCCCTTTTAATCAACTTACTATGGCGGCAAAGTTTTAATTCGATGAGTAATTGCCAACAACTCCCCTATAATGGAGTCAACATGCAGCCCAATTACCTATGGAAACAATATAAATCTCTCCCCTGTGAGACAGCCTAATAAATGAAATTCGATTTGCGATTTATCAAAAAAAGAAGAGCAATTAGTATTTGTTACGCATTAGGTCAGAAAATATAAACCTCACAGCAAGCCTCTAAAAGGATTCACAGCTGTTCTGTCTTTCGGAGATTTTTCTCCAGGCCTCCCCTGGTCTGCCCCGGGGTCCAAGCAGGTGAAGACTCCACCTCCAAATCTAGTGCCAGGCCCCCGATCCAATGCAGCATTCATTGTGTGGCAGGGCTTACTGTTAATAATAATAAATGCATAAATGCTTTTCATAATAGGTTGCTATTTTTCTGTGCTGTGTGCAATCCATAATTAACGCAGATAACGTGGCATTTTCTTCCATTTTAAATGTGTTGGTTATTATTTACATGTGAAAAGAAATTATGATTAGAAGGGGCAAAATTGGAACACACACACACACACACACACACACACACACACACACACACACACACACACACACATGCTGTATGTACAGGTAGCTGCCAAAATAAAGGGAACACTTGAGTAAACAAGGGATACAAAGTATAGAAAGCAGATGCTTCCATTTTCCTGGCATGATTTAGGTCCACTCAACCCCTTAGAGGGCGAGGTAAACAGCAATAAACACAAAGCCATTCAGAGTGATGTCGGTTTTTCCTCTGTTTCGGCAGTTACCTGTGCGTCCCTTTCTCAAAGGCACGCGCTCGCTTGTCTCCCGGAGTACAGCGCAATTCTATTATGTGTCTCCTCGGTTTGAAGAGGCACTAAATCATGGAGACAGAAATAACTTCATAGCCGGTGTCTGCTCAACCAATTTTGAAATCCTCAGCAATTCGCTGACCTGACCGGAGGTGAGCGACGGCGGCGGTCGCCTCTCGGCGCTGTCTGCCGGAGCGAAGGGCTTGCCGGAACTTGTGCCGGCGGTGCAGCGCCGACACCCTTGCCTCCCAGCGTTTAAACATCTGCGGAATTTGCGCTCGGTGAAAAGCATTCTTTGTCATAGTGCTCCAACAAAAAAAAAAGTTTAAAATAATGTGCTGCGCGTCTCGCTTCCCCTTTTGTCTGAGGTGACATGATTTACACAGGGGAGCTCTCTATTCAGAGGTCGGAGAGAGACTGACGGGTGTAATTGCAGGGAGGAATCGGGTGGAGCGTGGTCTGTTCTCCGACCGTCACGCACGTAACCATTAATGAATTGCGGGGCCTGGGTCACCGGATCATTAACGAGTTACAGGCTCTCTGTCTTTGTGCCCTTATATGGTTGAATGTAGCTGCACCATGCCACTGACCTCACACTTGAAAATGTAGGTTATTGCTGTAGAAAAACCAAGTTTACGTTACGAGGACCATATAAACACCTCTGCGGTGCAGTTTTGAGGAGGGACGCCGTGTATTTACGGGTGAACCGGATCGCACCACGCCGTAACAGATAATAAAGTGAGTCTGCTGTTGAAGGAGAACTCGTAATATCTGACCCCACAATGGGCACCGCAGGTGGGCGGAGAGCGTTTCTGTGCCGCGGTAATGAAAGGGGCGCAGGGAGAGCGGTGCCCACAAAGCAGCTGGTACCACGGCAGCCCGGTGGCTCAGTTATTGTATAAATTACCGCTAATCCTCACTACCTGCCAACCTGTGTCCGGGCGTCCAGGGGAATGGGCGGCGGTGGGCATACCTCTCCCAAGCTGTGAAGCTTCGCTTGAAGTGACAGAGAGAGTGAGTTTCCCTGGCAACCAGAAAGCCAGGTGTTGGTCTTCCTTCCTTCCTGCCTGCCTCTCTCTTTTTTCTCTCTTTTGCCCTCTCCCTCTCTCTCACTTTCTTTCCAGCTCCCTCTGCCTCTCTCTTCCTTTCTGCTTCGCTCATTCTCTCACTTTGTCTCTCTTTTAAATTCAGATCTTTCTCTCTCTCTCTCTCTCTCCCTCGCTCTCCCTCTGTCTTTCAGTGCTGCCTCAGCGGGTTCCAAGGGACCGCTCTCTAATCACACCCAAAAACGGCCCCCCACCCTCACCCCCTCCTTCCCACCGGCCCGCCTACTATCAAGATTAAGTCCAGAGATCTGACAGCCAGCAGTCAGGCGTGTAAGAATCATCCTAATTGGCACTATTTTATGTCTCCTTCGTGTGAGAAAAGCGAAAAAAGCCCCCCCCCCCACGCCTTCCAAGAGAGCGGCCCATCAGAGGGGCTTTGTTTGTACGGGATGGGTGCAGGGGGTTATAAAGTCACTCACCCCCTGCCCTCCTTGTGGCTGTGAGTCTGGGACTCTGGGTGAAAGGTCCCCAATGTCCCTTTCAGTGTGAAAATCGACCTCTAGGTCCTAAATGGCTGGGTACATGTTGCAATCCAGCCTCCCCCCACTCACAATGCCACAAATGAGCCTTTTATGCCTCAATTATGGGAATCAACCATGTCAAGGAGTGATCAACATGCACGAACATGGTAATGCCATTAACCTCCGTGGACATCGTGCACTCATGCCCGCAATGTGTAAATACATATTATCATACACATATACAGGTAACACTAAACACTTGAGTAAAGGAAGGATTCTGGCAGCTCTGTTATGGCGTGGGGTGCATTTTCCTGGCATGGTTTAGGTTGACTCAACCCCTTAGAGGGCAAGGCAAACGGCAATAAATACAAAGCCAATTGAACACTTATGGGAGATTCTGGAGCCGCGCCTGAGGCAGCGTTTCCCACCACCATCAACAAAGCACCAAATGATGGAATTTCTTGCGGAAGAATAGCGTTGCATCCCTCCAATAGAGTTCCAGACACTTGTAGAATCTATGCCAAGGCGCATTGAAGCTGTTCTGGCAGCTCGTGGTGCCCCGACGCCCTATTAAGACACTTTATGTTGGCGTATCCTTTATGTGTACCCTCTGCTGGCCTTTCATGTTCTGCCATCCTGAGAATACCCTCACTTAACTCACTTAATCGCGACATGACTTATAAATGAACCTCCCTCCTGACTTCAGTTTTGACAGTAGGATAAGCCTCAGATATTTCCACTTTTTATATATGCAGGAAAAACTGTTGTTTAACTCGCCTGTCGATTCCCTGGGAGGAGATGAAACGGACTGAAGGCGAGGCAGGGAACGAAGTCTGTAAGCAGGGGTTATCGCAGGAAGCGGGCCTTGTCACATGAGCACAAAAGCAGAACATCGGAAGCAATCTCACATTTTGGGGGGGAAAAAAATGCCTCAATTATTTCGAAAGTGTGAATGCAATGCTATACATGTTTTGTTGTTGTTATTGTTCTCTGTGTTTTGGCTGATGGAACGTACTAGGACTGTAACATGAACAATGTTCTTAGAAATAAATGTATGGGAACCTGTTTTGAGGACTTTTTTTGTTTTCGTCTGGTGTAAGTCGTCTGGTATACACATTCATCTTTGCACTATTGAGGTTTCTCTTCTGACTGGCAGAAAATTCTAGCATGCTAGCAGTTTGATGGCACTTGCAAGGGCAATTATCATCACTCATCAGTATCTGACATGCTTAGACAACCTACAGGTACTGCATTAAGCTGATGTATGGCTTTCAGTGCAGAGTCAAATTTCAACAGTAATTACAGTAAACGCATAGCAAACTTGCAACAGCCATTACATTTTAAACTGAACCTTATCCCCCCTATAGGAGCTCAAAGAGTTGGCATTTCTATTTCGTTCAAAAGAATTGCCCCCCTCGCACGGGAAACAAAGGAATGCTGTTCACCTTCACTGTCACCAGTCTGCTGTTCCCAGAGGTGCGTCCGTCTGAGGAAGATGCATTACGGCCTAGATGACTCTTTGCTCACATTCGCCCTCCCAGATACAGGAAGTGGAACAATTTAACATTTTAATTAAATGCTCGGTGCGACGCAGCCATCAAAACGCCACTGTGCCATTTTTACTGGGCAAAATCACAACAAACGTAGTTTTGTTCTGAAAGCTGAAGGTTTCTTGCATATTCCGGGGTGTACTCATTTTGACGAGGTATCGCATTTTGTCACGATGAGCAGAAGTGGATTAGATGGACAATTTCGATTCTGAACACATTCTGATTCTGAAGCCAGGGAACAAAATTGAAAAAGCCATGAACACATTTTTAGTCATCAGCTCATGCATTTGTTTGATCACCCAATCACTCAAACGGCCTTTGATTTTATTTCCCAACTGATTTCAGAGCGAAGCAAAAGAACATAATTGAACTGATGGGAAAAAAAAGAGTCTTTGTTTGAGCCCAAAAACTTCACCGGAGGATCAATGGGATTGGATGCTTGGAGGCGGCTCCAAACGGACAGCGCTTGGCGGGACTTCTTAGACCTCCCATTGCAAAGCTGGCGGAGCACTGGCGCAGTCTTGTTGGGGGTAGACAAATTGAAATGTCCAGGAATAAGGCTAAACCCCACCACACCTGCCATAAAGTCTGCCAGTAATCCATTTCACATTCCCTGAGCCGTCACATGCCTTTGCTTTGAAGGATTGAGGCAGGGAAAGTTTCATGTGTGTAAGCCGTGATTTAATGTAACCTGGGGGAAAAATACATTGAAACTCGAGCGTTCTGTGTGTAAATGCACATACACGAGTGCACTAATATTAATATAAAATTGAATAGCTTACGGTATTATCATAATCTTACAAAGTGAAAATTCCACTGAACCACCAAAAACTGGGGCCAGACATGCCACAGGATTTCATCATCACCCCCACTACTACCACCAATAACACATACATGAATGCATTCAAATGAAGATAAAAGTGAATACCTTACTGTATTTTTATAATCTTGCAAAGTGAAGATTCAATTGAACCACCTACACCACCTACCTACACCACCATCACCACTACCTATACCACCACTACTACCACCAAAGTGGTTCTCTGTGGCTCAGTTGGTAGAGCACAGCGTTGGCAACGCTTAGGTTGTGGGTTCAATTCCCACTGGGATCACAATAACTGAAACATTTTGGATAAAAGCGTTTGCTAAATATAACTATTATATTATGCTACTGCTACTGCTATTACTATGGCTACTACTACATTAAACTTTACTTTTTAACTGTAGCTTACATCATTGATTATCAAATGTAAAATAAGGGACACCAGGAGAGAGGATGAATCTGTACCAGCAGCAACCCATGCAATATCGCAGACTGTCCATCCTGAAAGTCAATCTCTTTAATCATGCAAAGAATTCCCCAACTACTTTTGCATACTCTGTACATGCAACATGGGCATGTGTAATGTTACTGAATGCATATAATATTGTTGGCAATTCATACTATAATTTTCAGGTTCAATCTTCACAAAAATGCTAGTTTCCAATGACCAAACCAGCACCAACAACAACACAAAACATGTGAACCAGGGCTGTAATGTAACAGTACAATTCTGTCTTTGTCAAGGCTGAATGTCAACATCCTGGTATCCCATAGCCCCCTTTGCTTGAAACCTTAAACCGCCAAACACCTGTTCCTTTGTGTGCGTGCTGACCTCTTTGGAGGCGCTTCCCAGCAGTGCCGATGGGCAGAGCCATCTCTCTTTTTCGGGGAGGACGAGGGTGAAACGGGCCAGCCCTTCTCCGCTCCCCTCTGAAAGGCCGGTCTTTGTGGGGCGGCCGGGAGAGGCTCCAGTCACTCACCACAGCTCAGGCATATTTTTCATCAAAAGATATTTGAATTCTGACTGGCCCTATTCATGGTCTGCCAGCGCTGCTTCTGCTGATGCTATATAATGCGGGGCGCTGCGCTGGCCGGGAATTCAAGGAATCCTGGGGTGGGGAGAGAGGAGGAGAGGCCGAGGTTAACTCCATAGCGAGGCGAAAAGCACTGCGCCGAAGGAGCCTGGTGAACACCCTGCAGGGCTGCGCTCCATATTTCATACCAGAGCTCTGTTTTTTGGATGGAAAAAAAACACAGAGGGTTAAAGGGTGTTTACGATTCCATTATGATTACGCCTCGTTCTCAGTCTCTTTCGATTACGACCCGTGTTCCTGGGAGAGCAGCTCCCACCACACTGTTGTTTTTTTAATTGGCGTTAAATTCAACGTCCTCTGTGCTCTGACACATGACGTCACTGACCGGATCATTCTGAACTCTATGGGTTTGCTTCTGAACGCTTTGTGTCTTTCTGTCACTAACAGCGGCTAGAAGTTGAGATAGCTGGAACTTTCTCCTCCCCCAATACCCTTGAGAATCTGCATTGAATCAAAACAAAGCTGAAAGAAAAACAAAAAAATAAAGAAATAAAACTATAATTCAGATATGATCTCAACCAACTCCAGTCTTTCAACTTTAGCAAGGCAACAGCAAGCATTAGGCATGCATGCATTAGGCATCCTTTTCTGAAGCTGCCGTAAAGTGCCATAAAGTAATAAACAACATGTATCACACCGTGGCACCACATTTAACAAACATCCTCAGGCCTTTCTGACTTATCATGCAATGCAAATTGATTATAATCAAGGCTAGCATGTTTTCTATGTACAGTTCTCCACAAAGGCAAATGGGAAACAGATGGTATTTCATTTTTCTCCCCCTCCTTTTTCAGTAATGTCAGGACCGTTCAAAGGAAATGTGCTGCAATTTGGGCGCACAGGTGTGTGTGGGCCATTTCTACCCCTCTCCGAGAACCGCACATACCTCGCGCTCGACATCAAAGTGGCCACGAACGTAAATAATTACTGTACCAAGCGCGACCGTTATAGGCCGGCCATTTTAGGAAGGAGCTTGAGCCGGGGCTAGTTTACAGGGGCCAGTGTTTGTGCTCAGCTCGGGCCTTCGCGCCCACAGTGTGTCCCTTTCAATGCGCTCCGTTGACACAGATGTGGAGTTCAAACGCCTCGCACCTTCGTGACGTCCGCCCCCTTCAGCAGACGCAGAACAAACAGGTATACAGCCCTCTGTAAACACGCGGCCTTTACCTGGGAGGCTTACAAAACACTTCCACCGGGCCGGCCGCGCGCTGAGAACTTGTCCTGTTCCTCCTTTGGCGTGCGCTGCGCCGTGTTTTCACAGACGGCCTTTGAAAGGCCAGCGGAGGAGGGGTGGGGGGGCAGCTGCACAGGCTGCTAGTTACACTGTCCGAACGCATGCCTGTGTCAATACAGACGGACTTAATGTGCTGTGTGTTTAGGTGCCTGAATGAGAGGGAGCGAGGGCCATAATAGAAACAGCAGTGTGTGAAATATGCGGCGTTGAGGATGCGGGCCGTTTTAAAACAAGGGACACGATTTGGCAGGAAGATGCTACGGTCAGCAATAAAGAAGTTTAAAATAAACAGGCTTTTTGGCCTCCAGTCCGGCTGCCTGGCCACAAACCATTCCCCCACCAAAGTCAGCAGTTAAAGTAAAAGCAAATTGGTTAGGAATTGGCCTGTCAGATGTGCTATTCTTTTCAGAGTGCAAGAGAAGCTATTTTAGAGACTGGCAATTTTTTGGTTTGCCATGTAACTGAAAGTGACATCTGTTCTCACACCTTAAAGGCAAAAAAAGTAAGTATAAATCAAGTTACGCAAGCGTTTCCCTTTTTTTTTCTCTTTCGTGAAGAACACAATCCACAAACGCCTCCATAAAAGCGCTCTGCACTGCAGTATCTTCTACAAAGGTAGAACAAACTGTATACTGTATACTGCATCACGACACTGATCTCTGGCGCGGACTATGATTAATCTTACCACGTATTAATGCACTTTTTGTAAGTCGCTCTAGATAAGAGTGTCTGCTAAGTGCCTAAAATGTAATGTAAATGTAAACGTTATAATTAAATGCGGTCAAAGTCAATATCGGAAACTGTCTATGAAAAATGCAAACTAAAATTCATAATCTACTGGACCATGCATATCTGGCCTGTTTGTGTATATACACATGATAGGTTCATGTTAGTCATTGCTCTTCATTTTGGCCTTGTGAG